>JAKGSA010000681.1:55997-117409 GCA_033558755.1 Philaethria dido | reverse complement strand
TTAATTAAATATATTTCTAATTACTGCACTTCTCTATATAAACTTGAATGTTGCCAAATTTCATAATTTTGCAAAATGGGGTCAAGGTTTTCATTCATTTTTAGTTTACTATCCTTCGGAAAGAAAGCAGGTGAATGAAAGAGACAGCATCATATCAACATTTCTATGTGAACGACAAAGATGGATAGAGCTTGTCATCGTACAAAAAGCTTACTGCTTTAACATTATAAGTGCGAAAGGGACAGCATCATATCATCATTTCCATGCGAGCGACAAAGAGAGATAGAGTGTCATCGTATAAAATAACTTGCTGCTTTAACATTACGCGTGCGAAAGGGACGGCAGCACTTGAATTTGTATGTGAGGAACAAAGACAGATAGTGATAACACATATGTGGGAAAAGCAAGTGTGAGAAGGACAACACCATTTACGTGGGAGTGACAGAGACATTGTACGATATTATTTCCTACTAACACACTAATAAATCCATACCAGGCGTGAATAAGTTGATATATCGAAGATAAATACTTTTTAGTATGCACATTTTTAACCATTCTCGAAGTGTTGCTAAAAGATAAAATAATAATGTGTGTGTTTCTAGAATTGTCAGTACAATATATGTAATTATATACGATCGATTACTGTGTACTGTTGGTAGATTTTTTTGTTATCTCAAAAACTGCCCAACGCATCTAAAGAAGTTTCCACTATCAAATCTATTCATGCCCGGTATACTTAACATAAGTATGCAAGTCTCACGCACGCGCAGTGTTGCGGCGTTCTACGCTGTCTTGCTGAGTGTTATGCACATATTGCGCAAGATGAGCTCGAACGAAGGAAATATACTCGTCACGATGTTTGGTGAAGTGTTGAACGTGGGGCGATCTGTCCCAGCATTGCCAGGTGCACTGTAAAACGAAGAAAATTATATTTAAAAATCTTTTAATAGGGTATAAGGGATATTAACAATAATATTTGGAAATAGGCTAATAATAGACTGACTGACTGACTTGCTGGTAGATGAGTCTACCTGTGACCACCGAATACTGTAAAATGTCGAGTTTCCAAAAATGTATTTTCGAATACTAAAATATACGCGATTAATCCGGTTAAGATTTCATTTCAAGTTGGTATATATAGGTCCGACCTGGACGAAAATAATATTCCAAGAAAATAATATTTCAAAGTATTAACAGTCTATTAGTTTTTGTTAAGCTTGTTTTTTTTGCAATCCCTAATTTTGTCGTGCTGTTTTTATTTGGCAATCTCGCAAATCGTCAGTTCAGTCTACTCAGCCTGTTAGTACATCCGCCATTAATTTATTGTAATATACAAAAAGTAACTCGCTAAGAATTACAGTCAGAGAGAATCTAGAGTCAAGACACTCCGTAATTTCACTCGCTAAGATTAGATATTCGTTTAAATACAGGAAAAATATATTTTTATCATAGAGTCTCACAATACCCTGCTACAAACTGCTAAGCGTCGAAGATAATGGCGAGGTGTATCGATAACATAAATTAAATATTTTCTTATTAAAGGACAGACATTTAGAATTTCTGTCACATTGAGGGTAACAATGGAAGTGGCTTTACTATATTTGTACATTTATATTTACGTTTCATTTTTGTATGTCTTTCGGTGTACAATAGACTTATTAATATTATTAAAAACCGATATTTTCTTTACTTTTTCCAAATTTTATATAATAATACCTAAAAAATAAAAAAGATATTGGAAAAACATTTTTTTTTACATACCTTCATCCCCATTTTACACCAGCTGTCATAAACGCTGCGGTTGCTGCGTTCAGCGCCGACGGGGTCGCTAGACGACAACAGGAAGAGCGCGGGCGCGCGGCACAAGTTAGTGTGAAACAGTTGAGAGGAGCGAATATAGTGCACTGTTGCCGCGTCGTGGAAAGTTTTTAGATGGTATCTAAAATTTAAAAAATATAATAAAAATATTTGTACAGTTTCTGGTAAAGAATGTTAATTTTTTTGTAAACTTTGTTAATTACAACAATATTTTTTATTGTAAGGAAGTCAGAACTAACGTCCTCCTCCTACAGTCCTCCGCTTTCCTCCCGAAATGTAGACATTGTGTGTTGAATGTCATGACATGACTCAACGGCATGTTTTGTCTTAGAGCGACAGGGTGATAATAATTTAATACAATCATTCCAAAAACTTCATCAGTCGAGCGATCGGGGCATCGGGGAAGGCAATCGCTGAGCACTATCTCAGACACGCCATCGCCAAACGTGATGACGCCGTCATGGGGGCAGTGATCAGCAAGCTTAGCGATATGAGAAAAAAGTAAAAACGTTGAAAACTTGATAACTGTCGCTAACCTGGTCCTGGATATTTATAACAATTAATTAACACAAAAAAAAAGTCAGTCGATGAGGATCTCACCATAGTTTTAAGATACAATGAAGTAGTTCTATTTAAGTATGCTGCAAATGTAACAAATAATAAATAAAGCAAAAAGAAACAAAAGGCACGGGCAAGTGTGACCCCGTGGATGTAATTTAATTCATATAAAAAGAAAAACAAAAAAAGCAATCATTCCTTTGATTAGAAATCGAACCTAGAACTAAACGTGTTTATAAACAAAAGCTGTACCGCAGTGACTATTTAATTCAATAATATAAGAGAAAATTATGATACTAATAACATAAATAGGAAATGGAATTTTTAATTTCCTGGGTTTATAGGTAACTAGGGAAAAGTGCGCCGTTGAGTTCCGCCACTTAGCACGCAATGCCTGAATTCGGCGGAAAGTGGGGAACACAGTGTCTTAACACTAGGTTTCCTCTGCCTACCCTGCTATATGCGGGATACAGCGTGAAGCTATGTATGTATATAATAACATAAATAATATAATTCGTAAAAGAGGCCCCAGAAATAGAGTAGAGTAGAGAGTAGAGCAATGAAGGTAAAACAAAGAAAAGTTTTAAAATTATATATGTATTAAAAATATATATTACGTATTTCATAGACTCAGTTAAACACATAACATTTAATATCGGAAATTTCCGAAACGCAACGCAACAAAGGTGACTTTAGTATTAAGATAAAAATGATAAAGTATTGTATAATACAATTTTATCATTAATTTATTATGATAATTGCATTTATTGATGATTTTAATTATTTGATTGATTTTTGATAAACATACTTTATAATAAAAAGAGGTTACTGGGTTATTTAGACTAAATTTAAAAATTTCACGCTGGCCAATAATCGTTGTCCAATAATTAATCATAGTCAATGTATTTCATTTAATATTTACACATATAAAACGCGTTACTGAGTGACAGACAACGACAACAAAACTACTGGCCAGAGAAAGATAACATTTGGTATCTATTCTCTTTGGGGGAGGATTTTCTAGAAATTCCTACATATACTAGAAAAAACGGCAATTTAGGTTTTATAGATCTACACAAACGAAGTCGCGGGATGCAGCTAGTCAGTCCCTAATATGCACATATTACATAAACATCTAATTTAATAAAAGTCAATACTACCAACCTACCAACGCAATTTCAAGAAAAACTGGCAGGAATGACTAAAAGGAAACTTTTTTAAATTGCTTGCATTAAAAATCTTATTAATTGAAACTATTTTAACCGGATTAATCGCCTATATTTTATATATCAAAACTAGTTTATTATAATATTTGTATCAAATGACAGACGAATGCCACCTCAGTCTATCTGTCACCACGGACTACTGTAAAGTGTTCGAAACGCCGGGTTTCCAAAAATGTATTTTCGACTACTGAAATATACGCGATTAATTCGGTTAAAATAATTTCAATTAATATGTGTAATAATCGCGAAAATCAAAGAGCTCATTTAAGACCTAAGTTTCACGCTTTATTCCAGATATCAGGGAGAACCTAGACAGAGAACCTATTGTCAAAACACTCCGTTCTCCTCTTTTCGTCCTAATTCGAAACATTACGTGTTAATATTTAAAAGTTAAGATTTATAAAAACAAAACGCCTGTCGTGGCGCAGAGGCACAAGTGTGCGACTGTAAACGCGACAGGTTGTAGGTTCGATTCCCACTCCAGGAAATGTAAAATTTAGTATTTTATTTCTTGGGTTTGGTAACAAAGCAAAGCGCGGCGTTGAGTTCCGCCACTCAACACGCAATGCCTCAATTCGGCGGAAAGTGGGGAACGGAATTGTTAGAAGAGAATGGAGTGTCCTAACACTATGTTCTCTGATTCACTCTGCCTACCCTGCTATATGTGGGTAACAGCGTGAAGTTAAAAGAAAAATGTGGGGATCGAAGTGTCTTAACACTTGGTTCTCAGGTTCCCTCTGCTTACCCTGCTATATGCAGGATACAGCGTGAAGCTAAAAATAAGCACTAAATTTACAGAAATGTGTCAACTCAAATTTAATTTTCTGTGTATATTCTAAGCATTAATATATTTAATACATATTGGTATAATTTCAAGGCCACACGTGACTTGTTATCAGATAAGCACGTCGTTTCACATAATTATTTATGACAGGTCTTTACGCTTTAACGCACAGTAGGAACTCTATAATTAATACGAGAAGAGATACTCAATTCTCTACTTTCCACCCAAATTAGTAAAACTGCGTATTGAGTGGCGGAACTCAACGCTGCGCTTTGTCTTCTTCTAAATATAATCTTTTTTATACTTATTTATGATGTAGAGATGATAAAAAAATTAATGCTAACTCTTTCCATCCCTAACATAATACATCAAAAAAAAAAAAAAAAGTCTATCAACAAAATTTTATATTTCTTTATTATCTTATATGAAGAAGACGCCTGTCGTGGCGCAGAGGCACAAACGTGCGACTGTAAACGCGACAGGTTGTAGGTTCGATTCCCACTGCAGGAAATGTAAAATTTAGAAATTTCATTTCTTGGGTTGAATGGAGTGTCTTAACACCAGGTTCTCTGTTACCCTCTGCCTATGTCGCTATATGCGGGATACAGCGTGAAATTAAAAAAAAGAAGTAATTTTATTATAATATTTTTACATCGAAAATTATTTGCTCAACTGTGGTGCAGGCTCTGCTGACTACTGTACGAAACGATTGTAGACTGACGTAAATGCATATATATAAAATCAATTTACCTGGATTGGTTAAACAAAAGTATCAAATCTAATTAGAACGTCTGACTGAATGTAAATAGGTAGAATAAATTAAAAAAAAACAAAAATAATATGTTAGTGTTCGGAACGAATTCAATATAAAACAAAATATTAAAATATATGTATGTTTGTGTTATGTGTGTGTGTGTTGTGTAATTCACAGAGGAAAGAAGTGAAACGTTAAAAAAGCTTACAAGGAAAAGATGAATAAAGAGTATCAGGGACGCTACAAAGCATCGCACAAAGAAGAGACCGACAAAATATACTCTATAACCTATTTTCTATTAGCTTTTTTTTTAACTTCACGCTGTATCCCGCATATAGCGGGGTAGACAGAGGGAACCAGAGAACCTAGTTTGAAGACACTCTATTCTCTTTCAACATTTCCGTTCCCCACTTTCCGCCAAATTGAGGCATTGCGTGTTGAGTGGCGGAACTCAACGCCGCGCTTTGCCTTGTTACCAAGTCCAAAAAATGAAAATACTAAATTTTACATCTCCTGGACTGGGAATTGAATCCACAACCTGTCGCGTTTACAGTCGCACGCTTGTGCCTTTGCGCCACGACAGGCGACCAACTTTATCCTATACATTAACGTTTATTTCTTTACCGTGACGCAATTTCGTTACATCGAGTTTCAAATTACCACAATTCTAAGGAAGTTCTACTTCAAAGAAACGCAACAAAGGTGACTTTAGTACTAAGATAACAACAATAATGTATTGCATAATACAGCTTGATCATTCATTTACTATGTCAATGTCAATTCCATTTATCGACCACTAGTTGTATCCCGCGACTATGTTTTAATAAAAAAAATGTTAGTTCTCAATATTCCTATACAAATACTAACTTACATATATACTTAGTCGATACGTAAGAAATACATGAAGATATTAGCTTGTATTTATTACGGTCTGCTTTTTATTAACATTATAGATTATTTAATTTGGCCTTTTAATCGCAAACATAAAAAAATATTTTTAAACATATGTATGTACTATGTATTTAAATTTACGTATTTAAATATAAGAAGCAAAATGATATTTAATATCATAGGAATGTGGCGCAATTGCAGATTTTAAACGACAAGGTCGTGGGTTCTATCCTCACTCGGGGTATGATTATATTTATTATATTTTATTATTATTTTCTCGTTCTGATTAATGTAAGTACGGTGTAAAAAACTAACTTACTCCATATAAGCTTTAAGTGTTTTCTGCATAATCTTATTCTTCGGGAACACAGCGGCAGGAACTCCAATAGTTATTTCCGTGATGTCAGCCGCCGAGTCCCATATTTGTGCCGCCACGCGATCTATTACTGGCTGGTAACTGAAATTTTTATAATTTTCTTATTAATAATAGCAACAGTACTGTCGCATTGTAAAGGCTGGTAAAGCTGGGTAAGCTATGTTCACTTTTGTTTTTATGTTGTTGATGGTGTCAATAAAACGAAACAACATGTAACCTGCGCATGCGCCTATCGTGGCGCAGAGGCACAAGCGTGCGACTGTAAACGCGACAAGTTGTAGGTTCGATTCCCAGGAAATGTAAAAGTTAGTATTTTGATTTTCTGGGTTTGGTAACAAGGCAAAGCGCGGCGATGACTTCCGCCACTCAGCACGCAATGCCTTAATTCGGCGGAAAGTGGGGAACGGCGTGTCTCAAAACTAGATTCTCAGCTTCCCTCTGCCTACCCCGCTATATGCGGGATACAGCGTGAAACTAAAAAAATGTAACTGTTCTTAAAGAAATACGATTATGTAAATTCTTACGACGAAAAGTATATAAAAAATATAGACTAATCTCCTGTCTTTGCCTTACATTCAAAAATTGTCTAAATAAATATGACTTGTTCATTTCAAATTTTACACAAAATTTCTTATATATATTGATAGTCGTAATGTCAGGTAAGTTATGGTCCATCATTTAACATGTTGTAGTCAACCGAAAAGCAAAGAACGGAGTGTCCTGACATTACGTCCTCTCTCTTTACACTGTACGTAAGAAAAACTGCGAAGAGGCAATAGAATATTATTAAGAAACACTTACACTTCCTTATTATTCATAACCTGAGCGCACACTTCCCCCCAAATGTAACCGCCGACTGAGAAGCCGTGGATAACAGTAGGTTGATCGTTTTCATTGGCCGCCATAAATTTTATAAGATCCGCTGCTACTAGCTATAAAAACAAATATTATATATAAATACATTTTTATAGTAATATATATGAAGTCATTGTGGTGTGGTGGGACTGTTTGACTGTAAACGCGACTAGTTGTAGGTTCGATTCCCACTCAAGGGAATTTATAATTATATTTGAATTATTTTTATTTCTTCCCTACGTTGTATCGGCAATGTGAATTCTGTGATTTAAAGCAATACAAAGAGTTAAGGTGAAAAAAGAATGGAGTGCTTTTAACATTAGATACTCTATGACTACCCCGCTTTTGCGGAAAAAGCGTGATGTTGAGACTCCAAAAAATAGAAAACTAACACATCTTTCATCCTATTTTTATTAAAAAACGAAAACCCAATTGTGTATTTGTACCCACAACTTTTGCCCAACAGTAGTAAAGAGTGTTTTTCTTTTTTAACCTTGACGACTCCTTCAATGCCACGACATATATAATAATTAAATTACAATCAATATGTATGCATACTTTATAAACGAGGTATTGAGTAAATCAATACAAGTACTGTAGTAGAACTGAATAATACTTTTAATTTTTTTAATTTTCTTCCTTAACGCAATGTTATTCTTTGAATTATTGCAATAATAATTTAGTGATCAATCACTCCTATATTTATTCTTGCATATAGAATACATCAGTGGCGAGTTGTGAAAATTTTAGTTAGGCAAGCCGGTAAATTAAGAGAAGCCGATGTATATTTAGGGAAGCCGGTATATATATTTAGGGAAGCCGATAATTTTTAGGGAAGCCGGTATAGGATGTGAAGGTATTTAGTAATTTCACTATCGAATGCTGGCGATGACCTTTCGTTTTAGGCCTAAGATGTCAGAGCTTGTTTTTTTTGCAATTTTCTGCCTAATATTTTCCTGGCGACTTATTTTTTTAGCTCTCACATCTTGTTTGACTTTTCGAGCTCCTCATTTTACTGGCGACTTTTTTTATTTTAGGTCTCATTCTTGTACTTTGAAAAGTTAGGCAAGCCGGTGAGAATCGAGTTGTATGGACGCGTCGCCACTGGTATACATATTTGTTAATTGGCACAAATTTCTTTGCCTAATCAAAAAATAAGTAGGGAAGTATATAAAA
The DNA here is from genome assembly GCA_033558755.1 of Philaethria dido. Classification (NCBI taxonomy): domain Eukaryota; kingdom Metazoa; phylum Arthropoda; class Insecta; order Lepidoptera; family Nymphalidae; genus Philaethria; species Philaethria dido. The sequence goes on along the minus strand of JAKGSA010000681.1, from coordinate 108,971 downwards.
CTTTTCATGAGAAAACGTATATTTAATACTTATATATTTTTTGTTCTATAATACTGGGTTCTGTAACTGTAAACGCGAGGGTCGTCGGTTCGATCCATATTCAGGAGAATATTTATATTACTTTAATTTCCCTGCCCTAATAAAATTTATGGCGGCGTAGATTTTCGTCACTACGCTCTTTTTAGATTTCGGGTGGAAAGTGGTAAACGGAGAGTTTAGACACTAGATTCAGTGTAAAATTAAAAAAAAATACACCTAATATTTCCCTAATAATTTTCCAAAATCTCGTAACGATATCTTCTCTAGTTCACATTACATAATAAAATGTTAGAAAGATAACTAAATGGGGTCAACACGCGACTCACCGTACGATATCTTTCGACACAACAACAGAATGACTATTTAAAAACATATATTAGGGCAGAGGTAAACAATCTTTTTTATCATCGGGCCTATTTAAATTTTATTATTAATTGGCGGGCTAAAATTCAAATGTTGAATTTTTTACAGATCAAAGAAAATAAAGAGAAATAATGTTCTTAAAAATATTTATATTATAAACTTTTTTGAGCTTCATGCTGTATTTCGCACATAGCAGGGTAGCTAGAGACAACCAGAGAACCTAGTGTTAAGAGTCTCCGTTCTCTTTTAACAATTCCGTTCCCCACTTTCCGCCGAATTGAGGCATAGCGTACCGAGTGGCGGAACTCATCGCCGCGTTTTGCCTTATTACCAGAGCGAGCCTGTAGTGGCGCAGTGGCACAAGCGTGCGAGTGTAAACGCGACAGGTTGTGGGTTCGATTCCCACTCCAGGAAATGTAAAATTTAGTATTTTCATTTCTTGGGTTTCCGCCACTCAACACGCAATGCCTCAATTCGGCGGAAAGTGGGGAACGGAATTGTTGAAAGAGAATGGAGTGTTGGTTCTCTGGTTCCCTCTGCCTACCCCGCTACATACGGGATACAGCGTGAAGTTGAAAAAAAAAAACCAGAGCGAGGAAATGAAAATACTAAATATTATATAATATTTTTTATTCCTTGGAGTTGCTCACCCCTGTAGAGTTATTACGAAGAAAAGAAATCGATATATTTATACGAGTATATCTTATATTGATATACCTAACTGTGTGTAAAACGTTAATTAGTTTTTCTTTTCGTTCAACCTCAATTTCTGACGAACGTTTGTATACGTTCGTTGCACTTAATTGGCTCTAAATTTAACTCAATTTCAAAATTCGGTATAAAATGGACATCTGCTGTATGTGGAAAAAGCGTGAAGCAAATATAAAGGCTTTATATTATAATATATCATTTTTTAAATTCCGACCAAAAATTTTTCAACATAAATAATAAGCACATTGAGGCGCAGTGAAACAGCGTCGGATTTATGATCATATTATAATCATACCTAAATTATCATTTCTTCGTGCTGGTAATAAAAAGCGCGGCGTAGATATCCAACCATTTAATATGTAATGTCTCAAATTTAGCCAGAAAACGTCGGAGAGTCTTGACACTAGGTTCTCTCTATACACTGCTTGCGAGAAGCTACTTTTTATAAACATTTTTAGAAAACTTATGAAAACTTGAATGCAGCGGGTTTCGAACCTGCGCCTCTTGGAAACCGTCCAAGCGCTTTGACCGCTAAGCCATGCTTTCTATAGAAAGATATATCCGGCTGCATCGAAATTCTTATACACTTGTTACAACTTATTTGTTTCATTGCCTTCAAATTTTTATAAATGATGATGATGATGATGATGATGATGATTTTAAAAATGTTTTTCGTTTCCTAAGTATGTGATTAACACTTTAAAACTATCAAAAACTACTTTTTGCAAGTTATCTTACCTGAGATCCCTTCAAAGGCCACATAAGTTGCCACGGCGTGCAGGACACTGAGATGACGTCGAATCCTTGTTCCAGGTATAGATTGGCATACTTCATGACGTGTTTTTGTCTTGCTAGGAGCCAGTTTATCATAACGCAAGTCGGACGGTTCTGTTGTTTATCCAGCCTGAGGAAAAAAGTTTCATATTTTTATATAATTTTTATTCTTTATATACTACATGCGGGGCATAAGCGCGGCGTTGAGTTCCACCACTCAGCACGCAATGCCTCAATCCGGCGAAAATTGGGCAACGGAATTGTTGAAAGAGAACGGAGTGTCTTAGCACTTCTCAGGTTCCCTCTGTCTACCCTGCTATATGCGGGATACAGCTTGAAGCTAAATAAAAAAAAATTGCACGAATTTTGACAACCATTATCAATATTTTTTAATTTTTTACCAAATACTATAACTAAAATTACTCAATCATGCAAAAATAAAACTAAAACATATAAAAGAGACATTAACAGTCAATAATTTCACTCATCAATAGAGTTATATTGTATCAATTGTGAGTACAAAGTCCGGTGCAGACCGCATCTAATAAATGCATGTAGGTAATATACGCCACTAAATAGGTAAGTAGGTGTTTATGTCGAGCTAAGAATAAAATGGCCTTGAATATCTACTACTTCATAGTTATACTATACTAGTTGATAGTGGCGACGCGTCCATACAACACGGTTTCCACCGGCTTGCCTAGCTTTTAAAGTAAAAATATGAGATCTAAAAAAAATGTCGCCAGGAAAATATTAGGCATAAAATCTTAAACACCTAAAAAAACGTCATCGCCAAAATTCGATAGTGAAATTACTAAATGCTTTCACATTCAATACCGGCTTCTCTAAAGAAGATATATATCTATATATAATTTTATTTTTAAAATAAATAAAGATTTTAAAAATAAAATTAAAATGTCCAGTAAATGTGTTATTTTTTAGTATTAGTAGGTATTCAAGCGAGTGACTACAAATTAATTGTGTCAATCGCCACGCACAACGGCTAATACTATAATAAAAAAGTCAGTCGGCACCGCGGCGAAGAATATTTTTATAAGTATAATAGAAAATCAAAATCAAAATATTCTTTATTCAAGTAGGCTAGTACAAGCACTTTCGAATCGTCAATTTACAAAGATGTCAGTCGTGTCAGTCCTAACGGAAGCTACCACCGGCTCGGAAGGCAGTGCTGCTGAGAAGAGCCGGCAAGAAACTCAACAGTTGCTCTTTTCAAATAAAATTTTTACAATAAATATACAACTATGATAAGCCTCCCGACTCGCGGGTGAGCGTCAACAGCATTTAATTCCACACATTGACATCATTATAGTATTCTTGGACAGAATAATATATTTTTTTCAATAATATGTTCTTAATTAAGATTGACAAAAAAGATTTATATATATGATTTCATGAAAGATATATGTATTCATTTTATATGTATTCATATTTCATGGTACTTGGGAGTGGGATTATGATAGACGATGTTTTCGCTATGTCTGTGGACACAAAGCGTAGATCAAAGTACGTAAAGTTTCAAATATGACATCTTTTTTTGAAGTTTCAAGTTTTTCCACATGGCAGGAACTTGCAGAGAACCCAGGACCACTCCGTTCTCCGCTGTCCGCTTGTAATTAACATGCAGCGTATTGAGTGGCGGAACTCAGGTCACAAGTTGTTTTACCAGAGAGGATAAATGAAGTAAATTGAATAGAATTATTTCACCCAGTGGAAATCCAACCTACAACTAATATTTACAGTCAAACGCTGTTCCACTGCGCCACGATGGCCTCGTGGCGTATGCGTGTTGTACGAATGATATTTTTTAGTAACTTATCCATCATTATGTGATACTTATGTAAAGATAAAAATCACATTATTTAAACTAAATCACCTAACTAAAATTATCTATCCTAAAATTTTCTTTTACTTAAAAATTTATCACTAATGATTACACAATAATAAGGAAATTTGTTAATATTTATCGTAATCAACCAAATAATCAAGTTTTTTATAGTATATAGACGTAATGAATATATTTAAGACAAAAACTAAAATAAGAATAACGTAAAAATAATATAATTTTGATTTTACAACATGATAAATTTAATTTTTTCTGTAAATATTACAAATTTTGATTTTGGAAAAAAAATATTTCTTCTAAATATTAATGAATAATAGTAGTAAAAACAAATTTATTTAAAAAAAAACTGAAAGGAACACGCCTAAAATTATTTTCTTATTATCCTGGTCGCTCTAGTAAAAATATGAATTTCATTAAAAAATACAATTTCATACTTTATCCACCAGTCAGTGACAACCTAGTGTCGAAACACTCCGTTTATTGCTTTTCGCCCGAATTAGACAGATTGCGTGATAAATGGCGGAACTTAACACCGCGCTTTGTCTTACCAGAGCAGAGAAATGAGAATGAGGGAAATAAAATAAATATAATATTCCCGAAAGGGGGCCGAAGTCAAGGCCATTTACAACCAATATTTACAATAAAACACTGTTCCACTGTACAACGGCCTCTTCTAATAATTCGAGCTTGATTTTTTTAAATAAATTATTGTTAGATTTATAACGCATTGTCTAGTTGATATTTATTTCGTACATAAATTAAAAAAAAAGACAATTCATTTTTTTTTATTTCGTACATTCATATTATTATGTACTTACATAGGTATAAAAATATAAGGAACTGTTTTTTTGAACGTCAATCAAAACGACAGCAAATTTTTTATGACTATACATTTAGTATTTGCTAATTATTTATTAGTTCTAATTATTAATTATTACTTGTCTTTATAATATATTGGTAACCTGTGCTGGATTATCCAATAGGCCCGACTAGGCCATGGCCTGGGGCCCCCGACGATCAGGGGCCCCCACGAAAATTTGATATGATTTTTTTTTTGAAATTTAATTTTCAATTTCAATACATTTTTTGACATTATTAATGATTTTAGCGATCTGAAATGCAGAAAAAAGTTTTCTGAAAAGGAACGTCGTTTTTTCTCCATAGAGATGTCCAAAGACTATTTTATAACAAGAACTGAGAGTATTTATAAAGAAACGAGTTATTTGATTTGTTCAACTTTAAGACTGTTAAACTGTAAAGTTGTTTAGATACCGTACTGTTGATTATTTAGAATCAAAAATATATCATTTCAGAAAAAAATGATTTTGTTCGTTTTATTATATTTAGGACCTTGATATGATATAAATAGGTGTTTAAAATTCTAGAAATGCAAAAGTAACCATTAATTTTAAATTTTTTTTTAAAAAAGGGAGGTCCCCAAAATTACAATTGCCCGGTGTGGGCTTAATCCGGCACTGGGTAAAACGCTTGCGTTACTGAGTGACTGACAGACAATGTACACGCGAAACTACTGCCCATAGTAAGCTGATATTTAACATAGGGGCTCCTTGAGGAGTGTAGTGCTCCCCCTAAGAGGAAAAGAAAACGAGATTTCCACGAGAACAGGAAGAAACGAGATTTAAAATTTTATAATCCAAGCAAACGAGTTCGTAGTAGCCGCGACACAGCTAGTAAAAAAAAACAATTAAAAATAATTTATTTAACTACATTTTTAAAAATAATCATTATAGTCAGTAGTTAACAAAGAAATGTAAGTATTGTCAGTCCTGCAGGTAAGTATTACAGTCCATGATTTAGAAAGACTAGAAATAATGTCAATATCATTATATATGCAGATATATTCATTACTTGGCATATTTCGTAGTTGGGCGACTCATTTCCTAATAAGTCATTATTGTAACCGAACATACGATTCAATTGCATATGATAATGAGAATATAGCAAAGCATTGTTATTAATCACCGTGTTAAAGTTGTTTTCTTAGGAACTGAGTTAAAAACTAGTTCCCCCCAAGTTTTAATCATTTTAATTCCTTTTAGCAAGATTATAGATAAGAGTTATAGGTATCATTTTATATATGAAATCCTTTAAATTAACCTAAACATAACAATTTTACATATCATGGAAGTTATAAATTATGTGGAAAAAGCTTCACGCTGTATCCCACATATAGCAGGGCAGGAAGACGGAACCTAGTGTTAAAACACTTCGTTCCCCACTTTCCGTCGAATTGAGGCATTGCGTGCTGAGTGGCGAAACTTAACGCCGCGCTTTGCCATGTTACCGAACCAAGGAAAAGAAAAATTCCATTTCTTGGAGTGAGAACCGAACCCACAACCTATCGCATTTACAGTCGCACGCACATAAAAACAAGCACGCTCTAAAGTATCTTGGTCGTTATCGTAAAGACATTAGGTTCATCGTATCAAAATTAACACAGAATCCGGACACATGTACAAATTTACAAGAAAAATCGAACAACAAGAAATGGGTCATAATATCATTAATTTCATTTAGCTTCAAGTTGTATCCCGCACATAGCAGGGTAGGCAGAGGGTACCAGAGTTGACACTCTGTTGTCTCTATCCGTTCTCCACTTTCCGCCGAATATATACAGATGCAGCTATTAAACCAAAAATAACCAAAATTATCTCTACCTTACTACGGTACTTACTTCATAGTCTTCGGATCTGTCTTTAGATGCACCTTGTCGTTCGTAATGTACTGAATATTCTTGGTGATGTCCTGAGTGTGGGCAGACCGGTCCCAGGTCAAAGCAATGGGTGCACATGATAGAAAGGGACGTAGCTGTTGATAAGAGAAACAATTTAGTCAGGTTGATTGGAAGAGATCGTTTTTAAAGATAAGTCTCCTTTGGTGCCTACATTTTTTAAAACTCTTTTCATAGATTTTTTAATGAGTAATGAAGAATAAACGATTATGGTTTTTTTTTTTAATTAATTTATTAACTAACCAGTAGTTTTTCAATATAGTTTACAATAAAATAGTTTCAATTAACATATGTAAAAATCGCGAATAACAAAGATCTTGATTTTTTTATCTTAAAATCTTTGTATTCTAAGATGTGCATGTAAATCCTAAGTACCTTTTGACCTTGCATTATCATACTAGAAAATTAATATTACAACAAAAAGACGGTTAAAGCTACAAAAAATACAATACAGCGAAGTTATACACGCTATATACTTATAATAAAGATTTAAACCGACTTCAAAGAAAATGCATTAAAAAGTACAATTACGAATAACTCGAAAACTACTCCAATCTTAATAAGATTTAAATGGGACAATATAAGAGGTGCTAGCTATTATATAGGAAAATAAACATCATAATGTACCCAAAAAAAAACAAGAAAACAATCCAGTAAAAAAAAAACAGCCCAGTTAAAAAAAACACCAGTCGCATTGATAGCGTGCCCTTTTTTTGAAGTCTGATAAATTTGGTAAATGCCGCTATTCGATTAATGATTTTTAAGATAACAATAATCAGCGCTGATTTGACAGAGGACAGTTGTTTCTGTAAGTTACATTACATTAGGAGCGAAAAATAGAGTATCTTTCACTTTCGACCAAATCAAAAATTACTAGTTGGGTGTCAAATTCAAAACAAATAAGACGCCTACCATCAAACCGTATTGTCAAATAGTATTCCGATAATAATTTCACATATAATTCGCATTACAGGTAAAAAGTACATACCGCTGTCTACCTTTCATTGAATTAAATACACTAGTGTCCCCGTTGATACCACCGTATGTCACTTTATATAAACTTGGATGTCATCAAAATCATGGTTTATTTTTTAATTTAATATATTTTTACGCATTATTTTTAGAAAATACTGTCATTGTGCATTCCTTCGCTATATAAACTATAAGTGTGTCGAGATTCATGCTCCTCATAAAAAGGAATCCAAAGTTTTTCCTTCATGTATTAATATCTAGATGAATACATAAATATCGTAGCATCGTAGTCTGAGGGCATCTGAACATACGACGAAGCGCGGCGTTGAGATCCGCCACTCAACACATAATGTCTTGAATTCGCGCCGAAAGTGCAGAACGGAGAGACTTGACATTGTTTTCTCTACCTTCTCTCACTCCTTACCTATCCTAACCTGACGGCCACTTAGCGGAACTAAACGCTGCATAATAATTTCCTGTTTACTGATCAGTGATAAGACACTTGCTATTTCAATATATTTTTTTTATTTGCCTAGTTAAGTATAATATGTTTTGGGTGACTAATCTATGCCCTGCTTTATCACTAAACCTTCCTGTTCTTTGTTTGTTATCTTAAGAAGCACGTGCAATATAAAAATATTATATTTAATGTAATTAATAAATATTTAAGATTTATTAATAGTATGACTCACGTAAATTATTACCTCTTCTTTATTATTTAGTTCAATATATTTTTTACTTTGTTATTTTTTTATTTACACAATTGATACTTTTTTTATGTTAATTGTAAATAATTATAAGTAGTCTTTTGCAATTAAATTAAATAATTTTCCATTAAAGCGTATTAACGTTATTAGGTTTTGAAATTATGTATAACATAAGGAAAAGCTAAATCTAGTGTCAAGTAGTGTCCCCGTTCTCCACTTTCCACCCGAAATCGAGACACTACGCGTTGAGTGGCGGAACTCTATGAGCGCTTTCTTACCAGAACGGGGCGTTATAAATAATTTAAATATTATAATTGCCACGAGTGAGAATCGAACGCACAACCAATTGTGCTTACAATCAGACGCTGTTATATATAATACTTAGTCTAGACCAGTAATAACAATGAGCCATTGTTATGATGATTTGAAGAAACAACTTGTATGTATATGAGTTCAAAGTTTATAATTACATATCAATTTTGAGTCATGTTTTAACTGTGTTAAATACTGTATCTAATCGTCTAGTATTATTTTTTTAGCTTCACGCTGTATCCCGCATATAGCAGGGTAGGCACACAGAACCTGAGAATCTAGTGTTAAGACACTTCGTTCCCCACTTTCCGTCGTATTGAGACATTGCGTGCTGAGTGGCGAAACTCAACGCCACACCTTGCCTTGTCACCAGACCCAGGAAATGAAAATACTAAATATTTAAAATTTTCATTTCCTGGAGTGGGAATCGAATCCACAACCTGTCGCGTTTACAGCGGCACGCTTGTGCCTCTGCGCCACGACAGGCGTATAGTAATAATAATAAACTCATTGCCGCTTTTCGCCCAAATTTGAGACATTGCGTGTTTGATTACCGGATCTCAACGCCGTGTGTTAAGAAGTAATTATGCATTATATAATAAAGCAATAAGATAATCTAGTTCTTTTTATGAGGTTCAATGTTGTTGGCCCTACTGGCGTATACAGCGACAACGGTGGGGGGAAGTAAGAGGGTAAAGAGAAAGACACCTTGAGGAACCGTTGGCTGTAAGGCCTCCTGTGGATTTTAAGTCTCAGCTTGCGGCCGTCGATCGCACTGGAAGTTACTTTAGCCCAATAATCTATACATAAAGCGATAAAACGAGCAGGTTCAAATATTGTTTCGTTTAAATATTCATATGAAATTTTAATCTTATAAAGATCAAGTAAAAAACGTTTGTGAAACTACTACTAAAATTTGACGTGTAGAGTTTTTGGAGAATATAAAGAGGTTTTTTTAAATTCCTACGAGAACGAGAGAAAACACATACTTTTTGCAAGAAAATCTAAAATATTTAGAGCCCAAATGCCATTATCCACTTAATAATTAATTAAAATATTAATAATATTTTAATAAATAACAGAGAAAATGTATGTATGCTGTATTTAACACTCAAACTATAAGAAAATATGTATATAGCAGTCAGATAAATACTCGGGATTTGAAAAATCGAATAGACAAGTATAAAAAATTTCAACAAAAACCACATCGCTGGCCTCCATTGAGATAGAAGTCAAAAAACCTTTAACTATTAAAAAAGGCAAAAACGGAACACTGTTAGTAAAAAATAGTATAATTATAATAGTTAGCGAGTACCTGTCTTGTGCTTATTTTGTTTAACAACGATATAATAACGCATGTCGTGGCGCAGAGTCACAAGCGTGCGACTGTAAACGCAACAGGTTGTAGGTTCGATTCCCACTCCAGGAAATGGAATTTTTCATTTCCTGGGTTCGGCACCAAGGCAAAAACCCGTTGAGTTCCGCCACTCAGCACTCAGTGCCTCAATTCGGCGGAAAGTGGGGAACGGAGTGTCTTAACACTAGGTTCCCTCTGCCTAGACAATCAAAGTGATAGCAATGGTAGTTGGTTCAAAGCCCAATCAGGGAAAAGGGGTAGGATTGCTCTTCATACACTTTTGTACAGAGATTAACATAACATCAAATCACTCCGTTCTCTGCTTTTTGACCAAAATTGAGACATGTGTCACTTTATATAAACATGGATGTTACATGAAACATGGATGTTACAAACATGGACATTTATTTAATGAATTTTATATATTTTTTACGTATTATTTTAAAAAGATATTACTGGGAGTATAGTAATATTAACCTTTTCAATCACACGAGAGACACGTGAAATAGATTTAAAATTAATTACACCTTTATATAAATAGTAACTATAGAGAATCGATGAAAATAGACACTATATCCATACACAACACTGTTGTACATACACAACACGTGCGCTATGTTCGTAGAAACAAGACTTTGACATTGAACTTCATATTACATTGTACAATTAAATTAATATCTATGGCAAGTCAGTAATTATAAATGAATTAAAATAAAATTTTATGTGAATTTAGTATTTATAAGTGAAAAACCATGATGGCGCAGTGGTACCGCGTCTGTAAGCGCTGTCGGTTGTGGGTTCATTTCTCACATGGGAAAATGGTTATGTCTAAATTATTTTCGTTTCTCCAATCTGGTAAGAGAAAGTGTGGTATTGAGTTACGCTATTTAAGAAGCAATGTCTCGGAGATTGGAGAACGGAGTGGTGTTATGAATTTTAGGCTCTCTTATTTAAAATAAAATGTTGAAAATGACACTTACAAAGTTCGCAAATAATTGCGTACAAAGCGATCGCAATATGATATAACAATCTCAACTAAGCAATATTTATTTTTTCAGTAGTGTTAAGCCACTCAGTTAACCACTATCAGGCTAAATTCAAGACACCGCGTGTTGAGTGGCGGAACTTAACACCGAAGCTTATCTTATCAAAGCATAGAAAAGAAAAAATATCAATATAACCATTCCCTCAAGTGGGAATCGAACCCACAACCATTCACATTTACAAGTAGACGTCCCACTGCGCCGTGTAGGACTCAAAATGCCAAAAAATATATTTTTAATTCGTCTAAAAAATTCAACCACCATACCCAATTTATAAACAATTATAAATACATAAGCGGCGTTTTCATACCACGTGCGCTTCAAAACGTCACGTGCTGCCAGTTGTATAATGAAATGATTGTGAATGTTTATACTATACTATAGTTATACTATGGGTGCATTGAATAACGTAGGAGCTTGTGAATTGTATTGGAAAATTTTATGCTTTGTAATTAAAATAAAAATATTGTTTTTTATTATTACACGTAACAGTTTGTTAAAAACTAACTATTTTTTTCTCATAATAATAAATTAATAACTATTATTTCTTTTTCAATGCAATGCCTCAATCTGGTGGAAAGTGGGGAACGGAATTGTTGAAAGAACGGAGTGTCTTAACACTAGGTTCTCAGGTTTTCTTCTGCCTACCCTGCTATATGCGGGATACAGCGTGAAGGTAAAAAAAAAGCTTTTTCAGCTTCACGCTTTATCCCGCAAATATAGACAGAGATAATCTAGTGTCACGACATTCAGTTCTCTTCCTTCCGTCCGAATTCAAAACATTGCGTGTTGAATGGCGGAACTCAACGCGGCCCGAGGAAATATAAATAATTTATATATTAACATTCCCCTGAGTTGGAATCAAACCCACAACCACTCGGTTTTATAATCAGACGCTGATTTATTGCGCCACAATGGTCTCCTATTAATTACTTTAATAATAACAATATAATAATTATTATTTCTCTAGGACTGAACTGAAACCTATGGTAGGGTGTGGGTTCGAATCTAGTAAATCTTGGAATATTTATAATATAAGCTCTTTTCCAGAAACAGCGTTAAGTTTCAACTACTAAGAAAATGGTGAATTCCGTAAAGTACGGAGTAAATATAGAGCTGCTAAATGCTAATGCCATGCGTGAAAATAATTTGATAAGTCAAAAATGCGTACTTTTCAGGGAACACAATTTTAAATTTTATCTATAAATTCTGTTTTATGATTATATATATACTTTGTTACCTAAATGATGTACATGACAGGTTGTGGGTTCGATTTCCACTCCAGGAAATGTTAGTATTTTCATTTCCTGGGTTTGGTTACAAGGCAAAGCGCGACGTTGAGTTCCGCCACTCAACACGCAATGCCTCAATTTGGCGGAAAGTGGGGAACGGAATTGTTGTAAGAGAACGGAGTGTCTTAACACTAGGTTCTCAGATTCCTTCTGCCTACCCTGCTATATGCGGGATACAGCGTGAAGTTAAAAAAAAAAAACAAATAAAAAAAAAGTAATAAGTGATTGATTTGCTCAAAATTTATTGACATTTACCGTCATTTATTCACTTCATACATGAATCGTAATGCCTACATATATTCAAAAATAGTACATACATGTAAACTTATCAACATATTCACGCCTGGTATGCAAGTAATAATTTGCTGTTCTATGCATTAGGGGATAAATATGTAGTGCATTATCTATGCAGTTGTTACGCATACAGTTATCAGCATTAATTATTATTAGATATTGAAGGTCTCTGTATTATGTTTAAAAATGATTATTATATTTACTTTATATATTTGTTCTATCATTTGTAAATTAACTTTTGTTTTAATGAGAATAATAAATATTGTATGTTCTGTCTAATTGTAAGCCTAGGTGGTAGTGGATTCAAACCCTACTGATGGGATGGTCATATTTTTTTTAAACTTCGACCCTGTATCCCGCACATAGCAGGGTAGGCAGAGGAAACATGAGAACCGCTTTCTCCGATTTCCGCCGAATTGAGGCATTGCGTGGCGAGTGGCGGAACTCAATGCCGTGCTTTGCCTTTTTACCAGAGTGAAGAAATGAAAATATTTAATATTTTTATTTCCTGGAATGGGAATAGAACCCACAACCTGTCACGTCTACATTCGCATGTACAGGACAGGCTTAATTTGGTGTGATTGTGTGAATTGAAATATTTTCATTCTCCACTCTGGTAAGGCAAAAGTGCCATTTGCCGTTATCAGTCCACAACTTAACACAATGTCTAGGATAGAGAGTGAAGAACAGAAGAAGAGAGTCTTGGCACTAAGGTCTCTCCTTGCTTTCTATTCAAGATGAAGCTAAAAAAAGATTTGACATACATCAGATATATTATTACGTCAATCCTGCTATGTGTGATAGTGTGAAGATGAAAGAAAAAATATATACTTTGAACTTTACACAACAAAATTACCATATTTATATATAATATTATTCTCAGTTCTAATGTTCATACAAATAAAATTTAAAATTGTTAGTTAAAGACATTTAAAAAACATAATTTGACATTTATTTATTATGACATATTCTTCAATGCATTTTATGTATTTGAAATATTAGTTATGATTAATGATTTGTATTATACTGTTCTAAGATATAAACAGTTATTCATTTTAAAGTAAAAAAAAAAATACTCATTAGTATAATACATTAACATAAATTAGGAATATTCATCAAAATGACTGAAAAAATATATCTATTCAAATTATGAAAGTCAAGGCTGGCATAAATTCTGTTTTTATAAATGTAAGTATATTTTTACCTGAAAGTGTTTGATTTGCTTAATATTTAATGATTTAGATATAAATTCATTCTATAAATTAAGCAATTCTAATGTTTGTTAATATTAAAACTGTTAAAAGCCATCAACTTATTTAAACCTAGTGTGGTTATAGTGATCATTTAAGAGTTTTCATAATATTTTTCATTAGGTTTCACTTACATTACTGTTTCTAAGCCCAATCTTTCCACTGGTAACAGTTGCGCTCACCACAGTCTTGAATAAACTCATTTTGATAATGCTTCTGTAGAAAAATAATATGTTATTTAATAATATGTACAATTGTTTGAATAAATAATTAAGATTAAAATTTTTAATTAGCTTTCGGTTTTTCTTTGAATATTACTTAAAAAATAGTATTCTATTATTTAAAACTATATATTATTAAATATACATAACACAATATTTTGTTTATTTTTTTTTATTTATATTTGACATTAAACTTTTAACAAACAGCTTTGAAAATAAATATCCATAATATAATCCCACTATCCATCATAATGAAATACAGTAATTATGAAAATAATAGACATTTTTTATTTTAAATTATAATGGTTTTAAATAAATTTATAGTGTTTACTACATTTTAGATCTAATCACTAAAATAAATTTTATATAATTTTGGTATCATAGAATCTATTTTTTTCAGTAATAGTTTTCATATATTAATTACCGTAAAATATCTGAAAAACTTAAATAAATACATCTAAAAACAATGAAAAATAAATTATGTCGCCGCACAAAATATTCCCGTAATATTAAGTATCGTTTATCATAGACGTAGTTCATATCGCCATATCAACACGTAAGCTAAAATTTACTATGTAATATAAGAGTAGCTGCCAAATAACGCATAAATAGATATTATGTACAAAATCGACCTTCGTTAAATATAGATTTATTTCTAACACAAATTATAATACAATGAATATCAATTATCAACATATAAATATAACAAAATACAAACATTAAATTACCTACCGTATTAAATAAAAATAATTTAACTTACTTAGCGTATACTGATGACCGAAATAAATAATTAATTGAAATCTGTTTAGAAATGCGATAATTGAAGATGGTTATTTCAAACGTGCATTTTCTCGGTACTTAACTGTAAACTATTTCACTTTTCTATTGTAAAATACTATTATAGAATACTTGCAGTATTTTTAATAGATATATTTTATTATTTGAAAATTATTAATATGCCGGTATATTAGATAGAAGCTAAATTAATACAGGAAATGGTAATTTATAAACTAATCACACAACATGATCACTAAACAATCACTCGCACGGTGCGTGTTCGTGAACTTCGTGCGACTGAATGAAAGTTGTATGGGCATCGGCTCACCGGCCAGCGCTTTTAATATAGTGATGTCCTGAAGAGAAGAATGAGTTAAATTAAAGAACAAATATTTAATTATGTTTGAGTTGTTAATCTCTAAATTTATGTTTTATTTTAAAAGAAATTATCCCTCTTGGTATTTTGTTGTAAGCATATTTAATAAAAGGTAATGATTTGTGCATTGTGTATAGAATTTTAAAGGCACCAATTATTATTTTTAGTGTCATGATACTTTCAGTAATGTATGTAGTCGTAAATCAATTAGTAACTTGTTAACTAGTACTATGATAATAAATATGGTTTTTTTTTAGTTTTAAGTTTAGTTTTTCTTAAATTATTTTAAACAAAGTAAGCACGTGCTGTAATAATTATTAACACACTCTCATAAGTATTTAAAGAACGAATGGTTTTATGATCACAATCAGTGACAATTGACATTGACATTTAAAGTACTTTTGTACCAGCATTGTCATAATAAACAAAACAACGTGCTAAGTGCTTATATTGAGTTATTATTTATGATTTTAAGTCCGTAAATGTTTAAATAAATATGAATGAAAACGACGAAAAAGAGTTTGCTGAATTAGGTGTGAAACAGTGGCTTATCAAACAACTATTTACTCTTGGTAAAACATATTTATAAAAGGTTATGAATATTGTCTACTACTAATAAGTAAGTTATATTATATTATATTAATTGTTTAACAGGAATTAGAAGTCCAACGCCAATTCAAAAAGGATGTATATCCAAAATTCTTGAAGGACATGATTGTATAGGCGCAGCCAAGACAGGTTCAGGAAAAACATTTGCTTTTGCTTTACCTATTCTACAAAATTTAGCAGAAGATCCTTACGGTATATTTGCACTGGTACTGACTCCAACACATGAATTAGCTTATCAGGTAAATTCATTTATTTTTACACAATTATTTTCAAAGAACTTGTTTTTTTTTATAGGAAAATACAGAACAACATAAGAAACCAGTCTACCTATTAGATATAATCATTATCCAGTATTAAAGTATTTATATACCTTATATAGTTAGTTTAATATAACTCATAGTAATTGTTATATTGTACCACAGCTCACAAATAATTTTAAAATTTACAGATAGCAGACCAATTTCAAATACTGGGTCAACCATTAAAACTTAGAGTATGCATCGTCACAGGAGGTTCAGACCAAATAGAAGAATCTTTGAAACTTGCAAAGAGACCTCACATAGTAGTGGCTATGCCGGGTCGGCTAGCTGATCATATATCAGGCTGTGATACATTTAGCTTGAAGAAAATTAAATATTTAGTTTTGGACGAAGCTGACAGGTAAATGATAATAATATAATTTAATATTTGTAGTACTTGTTATTGACAGTCAATAAATCATACATAGAGGCCATCGGGTGAGTTACTGTCTGACTGTAAAACTTTATCAGTAGTGGGTTCAATTCCTCATTACCCTGACTTATAATTAAAAATGATTTAATTTCAACATTCTGACAACTCAAAGTGTAATGTGGATTTCTTCTACTTAATATAATAATCAATACAATCTCTTGAGTTCAGGGCAAATACAGAAAATGGATGTTTTGACGCTAGGTTCTCTCTGACTACACTCCTATCCAAGATTCACACTCTTGTGAAGCTGCTTTTACATATAAATGTAACAGTGACTAAGAAATACATGTATTGTATATTGTTTTAATAGGCTCTTCAGTGAATCATTTCAAGGTGATCTTGAAACTATTTTTGAAGTTTTGCCTAAGAAAAGACAGAATTTGCTGTTCTCAGCCACTATTACTGAAGATGTTAAAGAGTCTAAAATACTTCCATTGAATACAGATGTAAGTGAATATATGGTTTTTATTATAAACTTCTTTTTTAATAAATATTAAAGTGTGTTAGGTTAACACTTGAAGCAGTGGCAATATTTCAATTACTTTCATTTTACTGCTCTGGTTTCATAAAACATGATGGTAAGTTTCATCATTATACATGCAATATTTTGGTGTTGTGAAAAGTGACGAACTGAGTTTCTTAACACTACGTCTTAGATTATTCTGTTATGCAGAAATAACCATGAAGCTAAACATATATTTGTCCTATAAATAGAATAAATCCTAGTACCTACTAAATATTGATAACATTATATATGAAAGTGAACTTATCACACCTTTTACAAATAAGTCAATTAATTACGATTGTTTATATTTAAATCACTTTAAAAGATAAAATTATTACGAATATCTCCAAAACTAGTCCGATTTTAACTAAATTTAAATGGGATCACATCAGCATCAACTATCATATAATAAAGAAATTTTCTTTTTTTACAGAAATTAATAACATGGACAGACTCTGACACTCAGTTAACAGTGAACACACTGGATCAGCGGTATGTAGTGTGTCCTGCTTACGCGAGGGATGTGTATTTGGTACAAACTTTGAGGAAATATAGAGAGAACAAGCCGAGTTCACATGTTATTGTCTTTACTGATACTAAAAAGTGAGACATTTTTGTTGTTGTTTTTTTTAGCTTCACGCTGTATCCCGCATATAGCAAGGTAGGCAGAGGGAACCTCAGAACCTAGTGTCAAAACACTCCATTCTTTTTCAATTTCGTTCCCCACTTTTTTCTTCTATTTGTAGGAAATAAATTCGGATTTTATGTTATTATTGCCTTATAACATTTTAAAGATATTATCATATATGTAGAATCTCATGGCGCAATAGGGTAGCTTCTGATTGTAAATGAGATAGGTTGTGAGTTCGATTTCTACTCGGGGAAATTATATTCAAATTAGTTTCATTTCTTCTCTCTGGTAAAAAGTTTTCTCATAGTGTTGTGTTCTGCCACTTAATGCGAAATGTCTGACGCTTGAGCGGAAAACGGTGAACAGAGTGTCTTGACACTAGATCCTCACTAAATACCCTGCTTTGCGGAACAAAGTTTGAAGCTACTCTTTTTTAAATATCCTTACCATGACATGGATAGGTTGATGAGTCGACTGACATAAATAATTTTGGCGGAGCTCGCTTTGTTTAGAGCGAAGAAATTTCTATATTATTCCCTCTAGTGGTAATCGAAACCAAATCCAATTTCATTTATAGTCCGACGCTGTTACACTGCGCCATGATGGCCTCAATTTACCTAATAGTGTTCAATTTTCTTGATTTTTTTTGTATTTGTTCATTAAACAATACTTATTAATATTTAAAAAAATCATATATGTAAGGTAACTACAATGAGGTATCAACTTATTCACGCCTGGTACGGATATTATTACTGGCTTTATATATATTTATTATTTTACAGAGAATGTCAAGTTTTATCAATGATGTTAAACGCAATAGGCATGGATAATGTCTGCCTTCATGGTTTTATGAGGCAGAAAGAGAGAGTTTCAACACTAACTCAGTTTAGGAGTAATTTGAAATGTACTCTGATAGCGACTAATGTAGCCGCTAGGGGCTTGGATATACCGTCTGTTGATTTGGTTATAAATCATAAACTGCCTTTGGAGCCCAGAGAATATATACACAGGTAGTTTTTTAACATTATTATTAACTTATTTTTTTAATGTGTAATTTTTTAACGTCGCAGGATTCAAACCCGAGCTCTTTTGGGAAATAGAATATTGAGCTACGTCGAAATTCTTACGATTATTTCTTTTTTGTAGCTTTGTTCTTTTTCCGTTCTCTCTCCTCTTATGTTATTTTCCGCTATCTGTCTGAATGCGAGACATTGTGAAATTAATTAATTGAAACTATTTTAACCCGACGTTTCGAACACTTTACAGTGACTCTGTGGTCACAGGTAGACTGAGTCGACCTCTTATAAAATATACGCGATTAATCCGGTTAAAATTATGGTTACTTTTAGTATGTGTGTCCGTGGTCACAGATAGGACTGAGTCTACCTGTAAAACACCCATAAGGAATTTCAATAAGACAAAACTGATAATTAACAATTATATATTTATAAATTCACCTAAATTAGATTAAGTTACGACTTCGTTCAATCTCATTCGAATGACACGCGCTCGTTGATCTTTCCCGCCAAAACTCTCTACCACAGATTAAAAATATATTAAGATATAATATCATAGTAATAATCGCGAAAACCAAAGAGCTCATCATTTTTAAATTTAAAGCCGCATTTTGTTCTAACAGGGTTAGGCTGAATTCCACGCCGCTCTTTGCCTTGTTATCAAACCCAGAAAATGAAAATACTAAACTTACATTTCCTGGAGTGGAAATCGAACCCACAACCTGTCGCGCTTACAGTTTACATACTAATATAATAATTAAAATGTTTCTTTTTATAGAGTGGGTCGTACAGCTCGCGCTGGTAGAGAGGGTATGGCCATATCACTTATAACACCATACGATATACTGAGGCTCGGCGAAATTGAAGATCAGATCAAAACTAAGCTTAGCGAGTATAAAATTGATGGTAAGTTATTATAAATGTATAGATATGGGAGATTTTTGTTGTTTTAGTATATGTTTGAATGAGAGGTTTTGTTTGAAGAATAAATTATGAGTAATTAAATGGCAGAAATGTATGTATGTAATTAGCATTTTTTAAGTGATAACGTGCTGATAAATATTGATTTCATAATTTTGTTATTTTCAAGCCTTTTATTATAACCTGGTATAACGGAGTAGTCAAAGAGAACCGAGTGTCTATTGTTTCTACACTCCGTTCTCCGAAAAGGTGTGAGAGCTAAAAAAAAGGTTGCTAGAAAAATGTGGAGCGTAAAAACAAGCTCTGACATCTAAAACCACCTAAAAAAAAGGTCATCACCAAAATTCGTAGTGAAATTACTACATAATTTTACATCCTATCCAGCTTTTCTAAAAATTACCGGCTTCCCTAAATATATGTACTGACTTTCCTAGATATATACCGGCTGCACTGTTGTCCATACAAACAAAGTTGCGGGTTACAGTTAGTTTAAATAGTTTTCTGTTACTTTTTTAACTTCACGCTATATTTCGCACATGCAGGATACTCAGAGAGGATCTGACAACTTAGTGGTATGACACTCCGTTCTATTCATTTCCGTTCCCCTCATTCCGGCGAATTGCCTTGTTTAGAGCGAGGAAATGAAAATATTAATTATTATTAATTTTACAGATGATGAAGCAGTTAAAGTATTTACAACAGTAAGTGTGACACGTCGTGAACAAGAAGCGCAGTTGGATAACGAGGAATTTGAGCAAAGGAAGAAAAATTATAAAATTAAAAGATGGATCATGGCGGGCGTGGACCCTGACGCTATGGAGGAAGGGTGGGTATTGAATATAAGAAAAGTATATTGTAGTGTAATGTACGGCGAACATAGTTAGAACGTTTTTGATGAAGGAATTCTAGTCTGTATGTTGTTGTTTATGTAAATAAAAGAAAAAAAATGGATTATATAACGTATATTTCGACTTTAAACTTCTTATAACAGGGTAGTTAGAGAGAATCCAGTGTCAAGACACTCCATTTTCTACTTTCAACTCCAGTTCGGAACATTGCATGTTGAATAGTAGTAAAACTAAATTTTAGCCGCGCTTTGTTTAATTATAGTGAAGAAATGGAAAAAAATGTAATATAATCATAACCCCGAGTGGGGTCGAACCCACATCTAAGCGTGTTTACAGTCAGACACATGACGTCAAATTAATATTATTTATTTTGAATAATATTTTCAAATATTCCTCAGATTGGAAGAAATGCGAAGAAAACGAATAAAAGCAGCGAAAAAAGCTAAATTGGCTAAAATAAAACAGATTCAAGCTCAATTAAAAGAGAGTGAGCGGGAAGGAGATACAAATCCCATACAAAAGAGCGAGACAGCAAATATAGATGACAACATAAAAGATAGTCTCAAGAAAGTGAATAAGAGTTTAATGAAAAAAGATGATAGGTTCAAAAATGTTATTGGAAAAGTTAGCAAAATTAAACGAAAAGCGGAGAATATGAAAGCGAAGAATGTGGAGAAGGAGGCGAAGAAGAAAAAGAAACCTGTCGCTTGATTATGTTATGAAATATATGTATATATTAAAAATATTTTTTTGTTTTATTTTCTGATTCTTTTTGATATGGCGCTTATAACTAAGATAAGTCTGAGTTGTATATCTTCAAAAATGTTTATTTATTGTCTGAATAATCAAAACAAATCTTATTATTATATTGTTCCATTTTTTTATTTCATTCAATTTGATTTTAATTAAATATGAAACCTATTTTTTTTTTCACAATATAAAAAAAATCTATAATTTTACAAACTTTTACTTAGATATGCTTAAAGCGAAAATGTTGACGCTTTTACTTCATTTTTTAACATTATTAGATGGAACTGAGATATTAAGATACTTTTTTAGCTTCACACTGTATTTTGCATGACAGGGTACTCAGAGAAACCCTAGTGTCAAGACACTCCGTTTTCCACTATTGATAAGTAGCTATTTCAGCGCCAGGACTGCGTAATCGGGCCCCCGAGTGAAATCGAACCCACAACTAATCGTGAAAACGTCCTACTGCGCCACAACGTTCTTTAATAATAAAAAGATAATCCAAATAAAACAAACAATAAAGGATATACAATAATTTATTTATACATTGTATATTTAATTAATTAATTAAATAAATAAATACAATTATAATAAACAAGCGAATCGTTGATGGCAAATGATTTTGGCACGAATTAGCCGTGAAGCCTTTACCTCACCTATCTCTTTCTAAATTTATCGGTTAGAAAGAGACAGCACCATATCATCTATCTCTTTCTTACGCTGTGGTTAGAAAGAGAGGGCACTATATTAGTGACCTGAGTAGCATAGTAAATAAGGTTATAAATAAGAATGCTTGAAAAAATACAGCATTGGAGTAATTCTTCAAGATTTCATCTTTAATTGATTCATATATCAAATAAAGACCATATTTTGAGATAGGGGTCTTAAATACATTATAACTTTCATAGAAACACATTATTATGCTAAATGTGTCAAAATTTTTGAACCATATGAATCAGGTGAAGAATGAAAGCTTGAAGAATCACCCATTAATGGTTGATAATTAATTTATTTGTCATTTGCACAATAAAATGTAAGAAATATTTAAAGTATTATAATTCATATTAATTCATTGAAACATAATAAAGGAATTTAATTACATTTTTTTCCTTTAAAAAAAGTTTTTTGATATTTAAGAAAAAAAAGCCTTATTACCGTAGTTAATAAGCTAAGTCAGTACATAAAAAAATATAATTTACTATGAGTAAATAAAAAAAAAAATTCAAAGTAATTTTACCATACAGTAAAAATTACACTTAAAACATATATCATGAAGTATTATAAAAAAGCTAATTGTGACAATAAATATGATAAAATATCCGTGTCACTATCAAAAAGGGATATAAGTATGACAAAATAAATAAAAAAAATACAAAAATAATACCGATTGCTTTGCTTTCATATATTAAATCATATTAAAGTAGTTAGTAGTGGCGAGACGTCCATTCAATACGGTTCCCATCGGCATGCCTAGTTTTAGAATATTAGTATGAGACCTAAAAAAAAAGGTCGCCAGGCAAATTTGGAGCTCAAATTGTAATTGAATTTGGAAAACACAAGATCAAGAAAGCGGAGAGCTAAAAAAGCAAGCTCTGAAATTCCCTAAAAAAAAGGTCATCACCAAAATCGATAATAAAATTATTGAATACCTTTCAATCCTAAATCGGCTTCCCTAAATATATCGGCTTCTCTAAAAATTACCGGCTTCCCTAAATATATGTACCGACTTCGCTAAGTTTACCGGCTTGCCTAACTAATATTTTCACCCTTCGCCATTGGTAGTCAGAGACCCTAGTGTCAGAACACTCCGTTCTCTTTTCACCCGCAATTCAACGCCGCGCTTTATGTTATCAGAGTGAATATATAAAAATAAGAATAATTTATAAATAATCATTCTCCCAAGTGGGAATATTTAAGTCTAAAATATTATTTAGGTAAGCTAATGTTTTCAAATATTTTTTTGTATTTTCTGAAATTATTTAGTCTATGACCCTTTTCGATAGACACACAGACATCACTATAAATATATTATTTAAATTTTCAAAATCTTTTGACTAACATGAAAACTAATAAATTGGTACAAATACTACAATTAACTATTTAATGAATATTTATTATATAAATATAAATACATTTAGAATTTTATAATTTCATTATAAGGCTTTAATTTGATTATATATCTATAATAAACATCAAATTTAAAAAAAAAAGCGATGGAACATTTTTTTTAATTAATGACTACTTTCTCCAAATAATATGAACTTAGTTTTATTATTTTTAATGTTATTTAGATTTTTTAAAAATATTTCAATTGTGTACAAACAAATGTTACATACATAGCTTCACGCTGTATCCCGCATATAGCAGGGTAGGCAGAGGGAACCTAGTGTTAAGACACTCCGTTCATGTTAAGTGGCGGAACACACCGCCGCGCTTAGTCCAGAGCGGAAGAACAAAGTAATTTAAATATAATCATTCCTTCGAGCGGGAATCCAACCCATAGTCAATCGAGTTTACAGTCAGATGCTGTCCCACTGCGTTGTGATGGTCTATTATTTTTTAATTTCCAAAAAAACACTCATCATATGCAATTTTTTAGTAAAAAATAAGTTAAACTTTTAATAAATCTTACTTTTAAATGCGTTTTCTTACTATATGCGTAGATATAAACCTAAAAAATGTGTAGGTGCCCTAATAGGTATAAAGTTACTCAGAAACATCAATTATTTTTTTTAATGAGATTAAGTCCTAAATCTTTTATTATAATTTAAACTAATTAACGTCTTTGAGTGTCAATGTAAGTGCGTTTGATATTATTAATAAAGATTAACTATATATTGTGAAATAGCTTTAAAGGAGTCCATGCTATTATTCTATTGAAAGTATTATAATATTTTATATGATAACAAATAAGATATATCCATATGAGGCGTGAATAAGTTGATAAATCGAATATGTATACTTAGAGCAGACATTTTAAATCATAAATATAATTTGTTAATTCTATTTTTATGTTATTTAATTACTTTATTATTTAAAAGTGTTTATTCACTCAATCAAAGCACAAGACTATGAAACCAGGTAAAAATACTAGGGTGTACCACTCATGCGACGCGAATGCGAATATGATGAAGCGGAAGATCAATCCTTGTGAGAGGACGGGGTTAGAATACAATTCCCCTCCGCCGCTGGGTAGCGTCCCGTAAGAGACGGGTATCCCAGTAGTTTGGTGGTAGAAGGTTCGTCCTCCGTCTGGCTCGCGACCACTATCATGTCAAAGATGAACCGCCAAATATCTTATGATGTGTTCTGGTTCGATGGCATGTAAGCCAGGTTGTCCCCTATCCTTTCTCCAAAATGTGGTGGTTCTGATAGCGAACTACTACATTGTCCTCCACTTCCATCTGTATCCTCTAGATTGGCAACGTATCTACAACGTCTCTGGTGTTGTAGACGTTCATGGGCGAAGGTGGCCACTTACCATCAGGTGGTTCTTCTGTTTGTTTACTATCCGTTATCCATAAAAAAAGAGCCCAATTGCCTGAACCGACAACCCAAGATCACACGTCTTGGCGCAGAAAAGTAAGGAGACCCGACCCCAAATAATGGGACAAGGGCTAGAAGAAGAAGATTCATTTATTCATTTAAAACAAATGTACATACAAGTCGACTTATACACCTATTCACGCCTGATAAAGACATAAGAATGTAATCATTTTTATTTATTTATTTATCATATGAAAATGACCTAAAAATTGTTGTTTTCTTCTATTGTATCTGTCATTTATTAAAAAAAAGAAATACATAGTAAAAAAAATACTAGCCGTATCAAATAAAACCTTAAAATTACAATAATAAACGATAACGCCATATATATGGCTTATTATTTAGAATATTACAGGCATTATGAATAAATATATAATTTTATTTAAATAATTCATTATATAAATAAATCAATACTAAAATACCTTTTAATATTAAAAAAAAATGTATAAGCATATGATTTATCAACGTATTCACGCCCGCTACGAACATAAGAATATAATAAATTTTTATTTATTTATAATATAAATATGACCGGAAAAGTTAAATTATCTGTTATTTATTAAAAAAAAAACATTACAATAATAAAAACGGTAGCGCCATATTTTATTTAAACATCAATTTACAATCACAGACTATACACGAATTAAAAAAAAATAAGCCGAATACATTTATAATCTGCATTATTTCATATTTATATTTAGAATATTACGGCCATTTTGAATAAATATACATTTATGCCTTATTTTAGGCTTTTTTTAATTTTTTTTTAATTATTCTGACATTTGCAATAAGGAATTTATAGTAGCATCTTTGTTTCCACGATTTGCTTCCAAAACTGATTTGATAACTTCTTTATCAATGCTTGGGAACATTTCTTCGATCTGTAATATAAAAAATATATATTTATTAGATAGTGTTTCATTGTAAATGCGATTAATGTGGGTTCGATTCTCATGTTATTCCCATTATATTTAAATAATTTCCATTTCCCAGTACTGGTAAGATTAAATGCAGCGTTGAGTTACGTCACTTAATATGCATTGGTGAATTTGGATGTAAAGTGCGTAACGGAATATTTTGGCACTTCGTTCTCTTTGCTACGTGATATGCGGGAAAGAGCGTGAATTTATATTTTTTATAAAAAAAACTCGATTGCCTGTTTAATTAAAATAAATTAATATTATATTTAGGTTAATTCTAAATACATAAGCCATTAAGGACAGTATAAATAAACAAAACACGTTTAAATAATGATAACTTTTTTTTCATAGTGGCTTATCCCTAGGCATACTAAGTCTCATCTTGCTAATATTATAAATTCGATAGTTTCTAAGGATGGATTGACGTTTATTACTCTTTAACGTAAAAAGTACCAAACAAATCTACATGAAACTTTACAATAATATAGCTTATACAATAGAATAATACATATGCTACAATTTAAAAAACATTAATACCTAAAAACATTTACCTGTTGTAACTGTTCAGCAGTAATAGCTGGAGGCTGTTGGAACTGTTGTGGGGGTACCACTTGTGGCTGGGGAGCGGGGTACATTGGCATGGCTGCGTACCCCATACCCGTGCTGGGTACCACCAGGACCGGGGGGTACGTTGTTATTGGTGCTGGTCCCACCTGGGGTAAGGATTCCAATTAGGAGGTTATAATTTAGAAGTTATTATTTTTTTGTATATAGATTTGATGAATTCATTATTATATCAGGGATATAATAACAAAGGCGTCAAAGTCCATTCGCAATCCATCACATTTTTTAAGATTCCAAGTTAACCGATATCGCTTAGGATTAAAATACAGATTAAAATAAACTATATCGAAATTATACTTAACGAAATACTTTACACCATTCAAAAAATTATAATAACCTTGCATTATCATCCGTTTTTTGTAAATTATATTAACAGCACTTTGGTGCCTTTGTTATAACACGTCTGATATGTAGTAAGTTAGATGTTTTTATCAATCAAAACATATCTTCTGAAATTTTTGATTAAAAATATCTCCTTTTTTCATACATTTCAGGCTAAAAGTTGATTGAAACACTTTGAAAACATGAAATGCTTAGGAGTTTCCAATAGTATATTTTAACTTACCGAATAGCTAAGCACGAGGTTGATCATACCCTCCATACCATCCCCTTGTTTACCGTTCAGAGGATACCAGTCTTCGTGAGTCTCTCCCTACAACGAAAAAAAATTAAATAAACGAAACTATGACACTTTGATAGATATATTTTTCATAGCTTCCCGCACATAGCAGGGTAGCCAGAGGGAACCAGAAAACCTAGTGTTAAGACACTCCGTTCTCTTTTAACATTTCCGTTTCCCACTTTCCGCCGAATTGAGGCATTGCGTGCTGAGTGGCGGAACTTAACGCCGCGCTTTGCCTTAAATTTAATAAAATAGCTCGGAGATATTAAAATTAAGAATAAAATTAAGAGACAAGTAAAATTATATTTATTCAGTTTCAAAAAAGAAACATCCTTATAATTTATAAAGTATTATATATATGATAAGAAAAATATTTTAGCAAAATAACGTACGTCGTAATTGGTTTCTGATTCTGGGATACCGGTTCGAATCCTGCTACTTTAAAATGTTCTTAATAAATAATTAAACATTAAAAAAATAATAATATTAAAAATGTATACTTCAGTAATATAAAAATCAACTCACATTTAAAACAGCCTGGGGTATGGTGATGTGCGTCCAGGCGATAAGTTCATCCATCGTAAACGAGCACTCATCGAAGATTTCCAAGTAAATGGAGTTGACGCCGGGGGGCAGTAAGCTGTTTAGAATATATATTTACTGTAATATATGTATTGGTACATAACCATATATACCAGGCGCATACATAGATTAAAAAAGGAAATAAAAAAATGGTTAAAAAAACTAAAAATAATTACAAAGTTAGTGTCTTCTTAGTTTGAATTAAAAATAAAAAAAAACGTGGTGTGCTTTTTCGGTAATCTTTTGAGAGTTTGCGCCTCGCGTTTTTTTTACATACATACATAGCTTCACGCTGTATCCCGCATATAGCAGGATAGGCAAAGGGAACCTAGTGTTAAGACACTCCGTTCCCCACTTTCCGCTGAATTGAGGCATTGCGTGCTGAGTGGCGGAAGTTAACGCCGCGCTTTGCCTTGTTACCAAACCCAGGAAATGAAAAAATCCATTTCATGATTTGACATCCATGTTTATATAAAGTGATATACATATGTATACGTTAGGCAACGCACTATTAACGCGTTAACGGGCACACTAGTACCTATAATTATATTTAACGCGTACATTATGGGGAACAGAATTGTTGTAAGAGAACGGAGTGTCTTAACACTAGGTTCTCAGGTTCCCTCTACCTACCCTGCTATATGCGGGATACAGCGTGAAGCTAAAAAAAAAAGTAATTATAGAGCCACTCCGGCCTAATTTTAAGACCCTCCAGTCGCGATTTCCCGCCCAAATCTGAAACATTGCGTGTTAAGTATCGGAACTCAACGCCGCGCTTTGTCTTATGAGAGCACAGAAATAAAAAAAAAGTGTTTCATCCAATACAAATCGAACCCACAACCATTTGGGCCTACAGTCAAACGCTTCTACTGCACCATAAATTTTCCATCACCACCATAAATTTCCACAAGTTCTTGAAATATAATAAAAGCTGGTTACAGTTTTATTGTAAAAGTCACCTAAAAATTATCCAGACGACCTTTTAAGTATTCAAGATGTAGGTAAAAAATAAACCCAATGCTGTGAAAACAAAACGAAAGCAAACGAGAATTTTATATTTAGTGATAATAAATATTGTTTTAAAAATATTTAACGTATCAGATTTAAAGTGAATACAGGTTTTCGGTCCTGTTGGAAATAATCCTTAAAACCTTTTTAAAGTTGAACAAACAAGCTGCCAAGTAAACGAAGTTCTATAAAATTTTCCATCACGCAGAATACGCAAAAAGAATTTTAAAAAGTCACTCCGTTATTTCTTTCGAGTCATTTTATTAACACGATTTTTTAGCTTCTACTGTATTAATATATCTATCTATCAAGTAAGTATGTTAAATTTTTAAATTTGCTTGCGCCTAAAGACAATACAATATTCAATCTAATCACAATTCAATATTTTAATAGCATGAATATGATGTTCTTGTCAGAATGAGTAATATAACAAGAAAATCTTTTCGAGCGCATTTTTTTTTGTAGACATTCCGTGTACCTAACACGGACCGTTTAAAACCTTGTAAAAGTTTGGACCATAGTAGTTTTAATAAAACTCATTTAATGGTATGAAGTTTATTTTATTAAAAAGATTACAATTAAAATATAGTAAAAATTTTAATTCAAAAAGCAGCCTGACGCTTTATATCGCATAGCATGCTAATTAGAGGAAACCTAGAGTTAAGACACTCCGTTCGCCGTTTTCCGCCCAAACTTTAGACACCCCGTTGACGCGCTAACAACGCGTTGTCTATAGCAATGTATGTATATGTCACTATATAAACATGGGTGTCAAACTACGGTATATAATACTTTTTATGTATTATTTTTTAAAAAATATTATCATTCTGCACACCTTCTCTATATAAACTATAAGTGTGCCAAGATTCATGCGTCTCCATCCGCGTAATTTTCGTAAGAAGGGATACAAAGTTTTTGCTTCACGTATTTATATATAGATATTACTACTCCGCTAGGAATAAAGCGTAGGAAAAAAAATATGAAAAATGAGGCGAAAGAGCATGAAGTTAAAATACCCATTTTAGCACTCATTAGGCAAACGTTAAAATGCTAAATTATGACTAATTAACACGACGCGACGTCCCAAGCACATAAAAATATATAATAAAAATTTAATTCTATAGCGCATATAGCAGGGTAGGCACAGGGAACCTAGTGTTAAGACACTCCGTTCCCCACTTTCCGCCGAATTACCATTGCGTGCTGAGTGGCGGAACTCAACGCCGCGCTTTGCCTTGTTACCAAACCGTATCTAAAGGCCTGTGATTTTTTTTCCTTAAGTGACAAATCACTTCGTTCTATTGATTTAAAACACTAAATGCTCTCTTAGGAAAGCTTTTTAATCCGGCGGAAAGTGAGACACGAAATTGTTGAAAGAGAACCGAGTATCTTAACACGAGGTTCTCAGGTTACCTTTGCCTACCCTGCTATATGCGGGATACAGCGTGAAGCTTGAAGCTCTCTTAGGTACATAGCTTTCATCTCCAATATTCGCCACTTGGTTACAGTACAGTATGTGCGCCTTCATTAGCTTCACTTTTTACATATATTAGTAAAACTTGCAACGTTATTTTGAATCATTTTCTGCCGTTCGATTTGCTTAAATATTTGTACATGTGTCCGGATGTGATGATCATACGAAGACGATAAAGATAACAAGAGGAAAATTTAAAAGCGTCTTATTTTTAGTGATCAGATAAATTATTTGTTAATTATTTTGGCAATTTGTACAAAATTCACTTCAGAGACAGTAACAGCAATACAAGAATACCCGAATAGCCCGATAAGAATAGCTTAGTTAACTACAATGTTTAGACCGGTTCCAAGAGGCGCGGGTTCGAATCCTGTCACCTTCAATATTATTTCTTATTTTTAATATGTAAATCACACTTAAGAAAATATAAAAATAATAATATTACTAAAACACATAATAAATAATAAAGTATTTCACATTTACATTGAGAAATGGCTTACCAAATGGAAAATACCGCATTAATATTCTCACCACATTATATATTCATTTCTACATATTTCAAGTAATTATAGTAATGTTTCAAGAATTTTAGACGACATTTTGTCCTAGTTCATTATAATTATATTACTGTTGAAATAATTTATACGTTTAAAAAACTAACTACTGTGAAAATTCAAATAGAAAACTATTTTTTTAGAGGCTATCGCGATGCAGTGGTACAATAATACCTCATTTAGATGGTTAGCAGTTCAAAAACAATTTTAATATATAAATTAATTTAATAAATAACTATACTTCTACTGGACGAAATGGAATAACGACGAAAAATAATGACACAATATTATGTTCTTTCAGCCATAATATTTTATATTTATTTATATAAAAGAAGCTTCACACTATATCCCGCACAGTAGGGTAAAATTCTCCGTTCACCGCTTTCCATCAATCATTGCCTCAAGTGGGAATTGAACTGACAACCAATCGCATTTACATCAGACACTATCTCACTGCTCTCATATGACCTCATATAGGCATAATAATATTATATTATCGCATGATAAATAAACAAAACAATAAATCTATTCTTAGGAAAATATTTTCATGAATCATACATAAGTACATAACATACCCATTGTTTTTAGAGACAACATTTTACAAAGTAAACTGTTTTCATATTAAATAATAATAATTGTTTGACTAAAACCTAAGTGAATATATGTTTAGCTTTAATATTTTTCTAAATTAATAAGCACCAATGATAAGTTATGCCATTCTCCACTTTCCACAAAATAAATAATAATCAATCACTCCGATTTTCATACTGGTCTGTCTCCTATAAACATTATAAATGCGAAAGATGGACGAATTTTAATTACTCTTTCATGCACAAACTACTGAACGGATATAGATGAAACTTTACAGTAATATAGCTTATTCAACAGAATAACGCATAGGTCACAATTTACAAGAATTTTAATTAATTTGGCCATTACATTGTGATAAGTATCTAAGCTGTTACTTCAATTAAGCAGAAAGCGACGAACAGAGTGTCTAGACATTAGGTTCACTCTCACTCCTACTATACGTGACTAGACGTGAAGCTAAAGCTGTCACATATGTATATATTTTTTTATTTTTTTGGCTACGTCCAGTTTTAAATCACACTGATTCAAAACATCAGTTCAAAAGTGAGAAAAGAGGTGCCACTTACCAATGTATAACTTTGTTCCACCTGGGCGTCTTCCCACCGCTGGGGTCCGTGTGTGTTTCATATATGCAATGACCGACGCGTACACGGACGTACGGGTCCATGCGGGTGAGGCCTGTTATGGTAAAAAAATATTAATAATATAAATATATAAATAAAATATATATATATTTTTTTAACTTCACGCTGTATCCCGCATATAGCAGGGTAGGCAGAGGGAATCTGAGGACCTAGTGTTAAGATACTCCGTTTCTCTTTCTACAAATCCGTTCCCCACTTTCCGCCAGATTGAGGCATTGCGTGCTGAGGAAAAATTCCGTGCTGAAATGAAAAAATACATTTCCTGGAGTGGGAATCGAACCCACAACCTATCGCGTTTACAGTCGCACGCTTGTGATTCTGCAAAAACTATATAAATATAATAATATTTATATATTTATAATGCCTATTACAACAAAATCATTTTCTTCTCTTTCTGCCCGAATTCGATTCATTACGTGTTGAATGACGTCATACAACGTCGCGCCTTGTCTTTCCAGAGTTCAGAGAATTACATTTTAGTTATTCGTTTAATTCTTTATTTATATTACAGGAATAAAGTAGTAACATTGTTTTCTAATTAATTTTGTAAAATTTTTAACAAAGATTCAAATGATTTCACGAATATACTTAAGCAATGGCCATCATGGCGCAGTAGGACAGTGTCCCGCTATAAATATGGTGGATTCGATTCTCATTCAATGATTATATTTAATCGTTCTCTTAGGACAAAGCGTTAAATTCCGCTACCAATTTCAACTCACAAGGTCTTGAATTCGGTTGAGATTGAAAAACAAGAGTGTTTTGACACTAGGCGCTCTCTGATAACCCTGCTATGATGGTATAAAGCGTGGAACCATTATCATTTCGTAGTTCTTGTAAGACAAAGCGCAGCGTTAAGTTACGCCACTCAATGAAAATTACCAATGGGAAAAGTGTAGCTTTAAAAATAAACTATATTTATAGAAACACTTCCACTGTGTGCAATTACACTCCAAGATATTAGATAAGCAAACGATAAGCAGTCAAAGGGCTTCGTATAATGGCAAAACGTCTGTTTCAATGTCTTCAAAGCTTAAAACCCGAGGCCATAAGAATGCTCAATTCTAATTATTCCGATGAAGCATCAAATACTAAGTAGTTTTTGTATGAAAAGTATAGAAATGTTTAAATATTTAAGTCCATGATCCTATATATTAAATGTTTGCATTATTGCGTGACTGACAGAAAAGGTACAGATGAAACTGATGGCCATAGAGATTTGAAATTTAGCATGTAGTTTCCTTGGTGTGCGAGCAGTAAACATGGATTTTTCGAAATTCTTAGAAAAACGAGATCTGATAGTAAACGCAACAGTTGAAGGATACAGCTACGTGATTCTCTGTGGATTTGTAATTCTTTGAATAATTCTGTCAATCGTCGCAGGCAACGGCACTATAATTCAAAAAAATCAGTCGAAACACATATATAATATAAAGAGAAAAGATACACAATTTTTCTTCATTAGAAAATGAACCTGCTACTATCACGCTTATACTATCTATATTCACGATAAAATTATTTATAGAGACTAAAACATAACTTATCAATATCATAGTCTAGAGCCAAAAAAACATTGAATACAATTTTGGAAAGCTTGGCGAGACCGATAATAAATTGTTTGCAAGGTTGTTAGAATTAGTCTTATAAAATACTAGTTGTGTCCAGCGACTTCGTTTGCCTGGACTATGAAACTAAAAGTCTAATTTTTTCCTGTTCTTGTCGGAATTTCGAAAAATGCTCTTTTACACACTCCCCAATGAATCTGCGTGCCAAATTTCCGCTTACTATATAAAAAAATTAAACAAAACTAATTTTGAAAATACATTCTTGTCTGAGTAATATAATAAATATGAAAGTATGTTAAGATAGATGTTTGTTACTCTTTCACACAAAAACTATTGAACGGGTCTAGAAATTTTACTACAACTTGAGATTGTATCTAGAAAATTATAAAATTATTAGTAATAGTGATTAACAGAGGATATATTTAGAAACAATCGATATAAAGCGAACATAAGATCGAATTTCATTTGTGATGTAAAATAAAAACGTGTGTGATAACCGTAAAAGACATAAAACTTTAAAATATCGGATATAAAATGTAATAAAAAATGTTTTTTTAGGTAACTAACCTAATGTTCATTACCACATCGTCAGCCTTCGAGAAACAACGTGGTAAGTAGCGGAACTCAACGCTGCGCTTTGTCTTACTATAGCAGAGAAATGACAATTTTTTTTAAGCTTCAGTCTGTATACCACACATAGCAGGATCAGAGAGATCAGAGGAACGAGATAACCTAGTGTTAAAGCACTCCGTTCTCTTTTAACATTTTCGTTATCCACTTTCTGCCCAATTGAGGCATTGCGTGCTGAGCGGCGGAACTCAATGCCGCGGTTTGCCTTGTTATCAGACCGAGGAAATGAAATGCCAAATAATATATAATAATTTCTTTTTCTGGAGTGGGAATCGAACCCATAGCCTGTCATGTTTACTGTCGCACGCTTGTGCCTTTGCGCCACACCATTCGTCATTCTAATATAATCCCCCGAGTAGGAATCAAACTCACAACCAATCGCATTAAGACAGGCTGTCCCACTACACCACGATGGATATTTATTTGAAAATATTATGTAGATAACAAAATGATTCACAGTTTGCTATTAATACTATATTGATAAACAAAATCTAATCCAAAGCAGACGTTATGACTCAACACTTGATAAAAAGAAACAAAAATGTCAAAAAAAAAACATGATACCTATAAATAAAAATAAATATATATGTACATTGGTACATTTATGATAAGAAAATATATTTTTTAAAACGTATAATTATTTGAAGAGAATATTGAAGAGCATGAAGAGGTTAATGACTGTGGACGAGGCGAAAGAGGTATGCAGGGCAGCGTTTGACGCTTCGTTCTCTGACTACCCCGCTAGGGATAAAGCGTGAAGTTAGGTAGGTATAATAATTTTTGCTATATTAAAAATTTATATATAACTAAATGCTATCAGCTTTTTAAATTTTATCAAAGGACATTAACACTAAACATACGTATTTTTTAGTTTTATTTTATCTATGTATTTTCCATATGTCATGTTGAAACCAGCAACAGATAAAAAATAGATTTTTCCGAAACATACGATTACTTTTCTTTTTAAAAAACTTGAAAAATCGAAAATATTTAGGCATTATCTGTAAAAATAACACAAATATAAAAAAAACAATAATAACTAAGGTTGACTCACCAAGCAATACGTAAAAACCTAACACGTGTTTCATAGCCACAGAACAGTGCTAAATGTCACAATATTTAATTACTAGACAATAATATTCCTCCTTCTGGCGAGACAATGATGGAGACAATTTAGTTCAGCTACTCTACATACAACATTTCGAATTGGAACGGAAAGTAGAGAGGGTTTTGACATAAAAACTCTCTGCCTACCTGCTTTGCGGGAAAAAGCGTGAAGCGTGATTCATTTAAGGCAACACAATAAAATATTAAAATATATATATTTTTTTTTAACTTCACGCTGTAACCCGCATATAGCAGGGTAGGCAGAGGGAACCAGAGAACCTAGTGCTGCACTCCATTCTCTTTCAATAATTCCGTTCCCCACTTTCCGCCGAATTGAGGCATTACGTGTTGAGTGGCGGATCTCAACGCCGCGCTTTGCCTTGTTACCAAACCCAAGAAATTAAAATACTAAATTTTACATTTCCTGGAGTGGGAAACGAACCCACAACCTGTCGCGTTTACAGTCGCACGCTTGTGCCTCTGCGCCACGACATGCGTTATAAATATTTATTAAATCATTATATTACATATTGACTTTAATACGTACTTATGTCTCTAGTTTCCGTCCGTTTGCGAAACTTTTCGTATTGGGTGGTTTTAATTAACGTCAAACTTTGTCTTATCAACAAAAAATAGCTTTATCCCGCACATTATGATTTTCTGATTCAAAGAGAATATATAGGATCAACACATTCTGTTCTTTACTTTCATTCCAAAATTGAAACATTACGTATTGGCGGTAATAAACGTCGTGCTTTGTCTTATAAAAGCAGGCAAATAATTTAAATATAACCATTGCCCCAAGTGGAAATTGAATCCACAACCATTGCGTTTAGTTAGACTAGGCATTGCGTCTCGATGGCCTTATATGTTCATATTCTTATATATATTATGAAAAATAATAAAATAATATGGTTTCTAAGTAATGATTGGAGATATGAAAGTTAATAAACTCATAAAGATGCTTGCTTAAGATTAATTTAACCGAACTTTAACTATTTAATCACCTTTCGATCGAATAGTGAAAGAAAAAGTAAAAATAATTAAAATTTTAACATTTGATACAGAGTAGAATTATTACGAATAACTCTAAAACTATATGTCCGATCTTAACAAAATATAAAGAGGACTACATTAGAAGCACCAAGCTATTATAAAAAAAAATCATCAAAATTCACTTAATAAAAAATACATACATACATAGCTTCACGCTGTATCCCGTATATAGCAGGGTAGGCAGAGGGAACCTAGTGTTAAGACACTCCGTTCCCCACTTTCCGCCGAATTGACGCATTGCGTGCTGAGTGGCAGAACTCAACGACGCGCTTTGCCTTGTTACCAAACCCAGGTAATGAAAAATTCCATTCCCTGGAGTGGGAATCGAACCCACGATCTGTCGCGTGTGTTATTAAAAAGTAGCACATAAAAAATAATCGAATTCAGAACCTTCTCTTTTTTTAAAGTGGGAAAATAATTTATTTGCTATTCAGCATATAAAGTCACTTTTAGAAACAAGGTATTTTTAAGTCATGCAATATTTCTTTTTATTACCAGTTTTATTTATGACTTGTAAAATAAATAATTTATTTTGATGATATCGTTTAGTTTTCTTGTGTAAAACAGAATATAATATATTTAATATTATATTCTGTTATAATATATTTAATTTATATTCTAATTACATATATAAACATATTATGAGGGCATTGTGGTGCATTGGGAGTTTCTAATTAGTATATAAACGCGTTTAGCCGTGGGTTCATAACAGTGTAGGCAGAGGGAACCAGAGAATCTAGTGTTATGACCCTCCATTTTTCAACATTTCCGTTCCCCACTTCACGTCACACTTTAAGACACTCCGTTCTCTTTTAACATTTTCCTTTCACACTTTTTGT
Source organism: Philaethria dido (assembly GCA_033558755.1). Lineage (NCBI taxonomy): Eukaryota > Metazoa > Arthropoda > Insecta > Lepidoptera > Nymphalidae > Philaethria > Philaethria dido. The sequence continues at coordinate 72,093 of JAKGSA010000681.1, read as the reverse complement.
CAATTCGAGGCATTATGTGCCGAATGATAGAACTCAACGCTTTGCCTTGTTACCAGAGGTAGGAAAATGAAAACACTAAATATTATTTAAATTGAACCCACAATCTGTCGTGTTTAGAGTCGCACGCTTGTGGCTCTACGCCATGAGAAGCCTCAGAAAGTGATTATTATTACAAAGCCCGTAACTACGGGCTCAACTGAGTTTCGTCACTTAACACGCAATATCTCGATTTCGAGCGGAAATCGTTGAATAGAGTCACTTGACACTAGGTACTCTCTGTAGTCAAAGAATATTCCTACTTTGCAGATAAAAGCGCGAAGCTAAAAAGAAATACTTGGACCAACAATGTACTTAGTCGTAAGTGGGTGTTGAGGCTGTACTACAATTCTATAACTTTTGTGGCTGTCAACATATTTTTACTTGATGTAGACCACTGTGTTTCTAATAAGCTGTATTTTAATTATTTTATGTCATTTAAAAATATAATAAAGATACAAATAAAGTATGTTACAAAACTATATTAAGATTTTCATTAATTGTCAAAAACAATAATTAAACTGCCAAAGTAATATGATGTAAAAATATTTAAAAAATCAACTTTAACTTACCATAATTCTTGACAAGTTTTGCCTGTGCAATGGTGATACTGAGCCTTGCTGTGAGTGGTGGACCAGCTGTCGGCATCTAGGATCAAAATTATTAAAAATTAGTCTTTAATAAAATGTATATAAATAATTAATATTTTGAACTCGTCATATGATTGTTCTTATTTCAACAATAGTATTATACCATATATAATTAAATATATGATAGAACTATATTGCTGTAATGGTTTTGAATTAAATTTCTGTTTAGAAAAATACTTAAGAAAATATTATTTATTATAAGCATTTTATAATTATTTCAGTCAGAAGTAAAAAAAAAAATGTCATATCATATTGTCAGTCCTACATAATGGTACCTACCATTAGCATGGTTGTTGTTCTGAGGAAAGCTGATATGAAACTTGATTTGACTGTGAAACTTGTCAATAGAATTGACAATATTTATATTAAGAAAAAGAGAAATATAATTATGGACATCATAGCATTAGCATCTTAGTATTCTTAGTAAATACAAGATTAATAGAAAATGAAAATATTTAGTTATATAAAGATCAAAAAAAAAATTACCGTAGCACCACATAGCTGCTGTTGCAAAGCTAAAGCAGCTTGATAATCTGCATCTAAAGTATCAGTTGTGCCATCAGCCCTAAGAAATCCAGCTGGCAAGGGACCCAGCAAAACCTGAATTAAAGATAATATATATGTAATTTTAATACACAATAATATTTACTTTAGAATAATGAATGACATAATATTGAGCAATAATTTAAAAAAATGCTAATAATGTAAATACATTTGTATTTCAATATATCTGAGATATAATATGATAATGCCTGAAAGCCACTCTTCTAAATTTGCTTAAAAGTATCATTTTGTTATATATAATTAAAATATATAAATCAATTATATCAATAGTACAATTTCAAGAAATTTTAATTTTCCCTATTCTTACATTAAAAAATTTCCACATTCTTTGTTTTATTTAAATTTATATTGCTTTAATGTATGTTAAAAATTATACCATAATACAAGTACATAAGTTATAAAGAGAAAATGCAGTGAATAGTTATCGACTTTGTTATTAAAATATAATCTCCATACAATAAGAATAAGAATAATCTGGAATATCAGACCGAATTATAAAGAAGTATCAAAATCAAAGTATAAATAACCGGTTCAAATACCTGTCTGATATATGTTTATCGTTTATACGAGATAGGAGAACAAACGCAATAACGTGAATCATAAAGTGTACTTTACGCTTTTTATTATTGTTTTTTTTATAATATTAGTGTTACTCACTCTGCGTCGGCGTTCCTCATTCCTATCGTTAGGCACAGTGGAGGTCATTATTAATAAAATTTGATATTACAACGAATTCTTAAACAAATAATCAACGCACTGATATATATTAAAACACTACACTTTCTCGAATCGACTGATTCTAGCACAAGATGAAAAGAAAATCTGTCAGTCAGCACAGCAGTCTGTCAGAGTTGTAATGTCAATTGCTAATTATCACGTACTTGTCAGTTTTTAATGGCTGTCACAGATTAGCAAAAAAATATGCAAATTCAGAAGCCTGTAATAAACTAAATTAAACAATATAATAAGTTTGTTAATAATAATTACTTAATAATCAATATTTACAAAGTTACTTTTATTTCAATATTTTGTTTTAATAAAGATGAATTAAATATTACTGAGAGGAATTGGAGTGGAAACTATTATCATTGGACAACAATGTTATTGACAATAATATGATATAAATACTTATTATATAAAACTTTTGATGAATACGTTTGACTTACAGTATTTAGTATATTTTAAATCAGAACTTATCTCAAAAATGAATAAAATTATACCTGTCATTTTAAAACCTTCTATATAATTGTATACTATGAGGCTTTTGTGATTTTTTTACACTTTATAAATAACATTTCTAAAAAAAATATTTTTTCGGGTTAAAATAATTTAATTCTGTATAAGTGTATTTAAATGGGATAAGAAAAAAAATACACCTCCTTAACATTAATTATCGGATATCGAAGGCTTGAAATGTTGTAATGTAAAACTTTATTTTAATTTAATTTAGGACAGAAAGAGCTTTGAATTAAATAACGAAATCAAACTTAAAACCTTTGTTGTATGTGATAAACTACATAAATTAGAAAAGTAGATCAAATTTCGATTTTTTCTATCTTGTATTCTATAAAATAAATAAAGTATTTATTATGAATATTGCTTTTTAAATTACTTTATTCAATTAATAAAATTTGAGCATTTATGACATAAATTATTACTTATCTTTGAATCTTTCAGTACTATTGTTACTATTTATACTTATGTACAACGAAGGCAAAAAATATAAAGATCTATAAAAAAATACTTAAATTTCTTAATAAAATGAACGCATTTTTAACATATGTGATTTATGAATGAGAATTCAAACGTCAAAATATCTTTATCTACTGTCAAACTTTTTGATATCCAAAATATGCTTTTGTGTTATCTTACGATTTAATATAATTATGTTTTAGTGACGTTAATTAAAGTGACTTTATTTTATTTTTATTGTGTTTTCCAAAAACTTTAACTTTACGTTCTCTAGTCGTGTTTATATAAAAACATATGTTTTTCGTTAGCACTTGATTTGTTTCGTGTATCGATTGTTGCCAATTTCAACGATGGATATAATCAAAACTCCTAAGGTAAATGAATCTTTTATTGACTTTTCTGCTTTCTAGTCTACACTTACCACTGACAGGTATTAACTATTTAGTGGGCGTTACATATAGAGATACGTTTAAAACATCGTTAAAAAGAAATATTTACCACACGTATATACTTATTTATTTTATATATATTATCCATATAACCGTTCACAATTTTATCAGAATTTTATAATAAAAAATCTAATTATTTCAATTTCTTCTTAATCTGTTAATGATGATAATGAACCTATAAATTTGGAAAACGTAAACATCTTTATTGTTGTCTAAATAATTTAAATTACCCTTTCTGTATCTATTTTTATTTCCATTTTGAATAAGCACTTTAGATGCACAGCTGAAGAGGGTAGGACCTAATTAGTTTCCCCATTCCTTTGCAGTAAAAATATTAAATGTTTCTTTAAATATTGTATGTAAAATATTCCGTTTAGTTGATTACCAAATGAATCACATTATCATCAACTGTGTACAAATCATTTGTAAATAATACAATAATAATTAAGTATGGAAAAATAATGTGGAATACTACCATATTATGTAGAGATTGGAAAATAAATCTAATATTTCCTTTAATTTTAACTTTGAAAATTTATTAAATTTTGTTATTAGAAATAAAAGATTAATTAGTAACTAACTTCAATACAAAGAAAATTCATTTGACCAATGAAGGTTTAGAGAAAGTGATTAAGTTATCTTTAGCTGTGTACTAATTTAAAAATAAATATAAATATTATAGATTATGACAATGTCAAATAGTTGTATACATCACTTATCTAACTTTTATTCATTAGTTTACATATTCTCTTCATAAAGTAAATCTAAGAAAACTTTATGCAATTTATTGTATACAATTTAAAAAATGTATTAATGAATTCAGATTTACATATTTTTTTGTATTTTATTCAAACTTGCAAACATTTTATAATAAAGAAATTTTTAAATAAAGAAATTATAAAGTCAAAAACCTTATGCAAAATGACAACTACGAAAGAGAAATACAAATCAAAACTATAGCCGTCTCTTTCACTCGCGCATGCTCTGTCCCTTAAACCTTGTCATACGAAATTGGACTTTATGTTTTTGATATAAAGTATGTAAGAGCAAAAGTGGTGTATATTTTGAGGATGCCACAGAGGGTGAGTTTATTGTCTATTTTTTTTAGTCTAAATCGCGACGTCTATGGGATAAGACGGTGATATTAAATGCGCGGGAAAATTTGAATTTTCGTATTAATTTATATAAATGTCAAAAAGTTATTTTATATTTTAAATTACAAGTTTCTAAACTAGTTTATTTTGTTTAATAGTAAACATGTGATTTCTTTTAATTTTTTAAAACTTTGGTAATAATTTATGAAAAGTTATTTAAAAAAATAATTATGGCGTTTAGTTCTCTAACTCCCTCTACTATGCTTGGTGAGCTTGGCAGGTTAGCTAGTTGGTTTAAAGGAGATTGTATTGCACCTGAAGAGTTTAGCGGTCTTGCTGTTACGGAAAAGGTAGGAATATTAACTTATTTTTAACCGACTTACAAAAAAGAAGGTTCTCAATTAGACTGATTTTTTATATGTTACCGCTATAACTTTTTACTGGGTAAGCTAATATAATGAATAAGCTCTGACGTGGTGGAATTTAAATTTGTTAAATCTGACGAGTTGTTTTTGAGTTATTCGTAATATTGTTACATTTCAGTGTATATTATTTGACGTCGGTTTTAATTTTTGTGTAAAAATCCCAATATAAGTATAGCAGGGTAGACAACCTAGTGTCAAGACACTTCGTTTTCCACTTTTCGCTCCAACTTCAGACGTGTTGAGGGGCGGAATTCAAAGGCACCCTTTGTACTTTGTCCTACCATAAGAAATTAAATAATTTAATATAATTCTACTTGAGAGAGTGGGAATCGAATCCGCAATAGCACTTATAATCAGAAACGGTCCTACTGTGCCACAGTCTCAGTAATTTATATGTTTGTTATTATATTTCTATAGGAAATCACGACGTAATAAATTGAAAATACCACGTAATTATTTAAGTTAAGTTTATGATGATGATCAAGAAATATTTTTAGGTGCATATTAACTTTTCTATTACGAAAATGTTACTTGAATGTAAATATTGTATAACTTTACGTATCATCGACTTGACTTCAAGTGTGTTGTATATACGAAGTTTCGTATACAATATACTGGATTTCTTGGGATGTAGTAGTTAGAACAGTGATTTTCAACCTTTTCTTGTTGCGGCACATATTTAACGTTTTCAAAATTTGGCGGCACACAACGAAAAAGATAAAATTTATTTACTTACTACAACACACTATATAATTTAATAATATTAACATTATCATATATTTGCAAAATTTGGCGGCACACTTGAAATTTGGCGGCACACAAAAGTGCTGCGGCACAGTGGTTGAGAATCACTGAGTTAGAACATTAAGTGGTTGTGGTTTTTTGTTTTGTTTATTTATGCTGTATTTCGCGATTTCATGGATCATTAAAACCTAAAATCCTGTTTTTACTCGCTCAGTAACGCATATGTTTTATATATATAAATTTAGGAGTCGTATATCGGTGTAGCGCGGCGTTGATTTCCACCACTCAGCACGCAATGCCTCAATTCGGCGGAAAGTGGGGAACGGAGTGTCTTAACACTAGGTTCCCTCTGCCTACCCTGCTATATACGGGATACAGCGTGCAGGTATATATGTATGTATTTATATGTATATCGGGTTTGTTGGCAAAGTGCAACATTAAATTCTACTTCTTAACGTCTACTTCAAGCCAAGGTCAGAAATCTTCTAAGCTCGGCCTTCCTCAAAACCCGGTAACGCTATGAATGCCACGAGGGTCAATAGTATACAACTTAATCGAAAACAAGTAGCTTCACTCTTTATTTCGCATAGCAGGGTAGTCAGTGAGAGCCCGAATTCAAGACATAGCGTCTTAAGTGGCGTAACTTAACGCCAGGCTTTGTCTTGACAGGGCGAAGAAATGAAGATAATTTAATATGATATAATCCATTCACCCACGTGAGATTTGAAAAAAAAACACTATTACCTAACGATAATAAAAGAGAATAGAACGATATGATCCCTCTTTTACCCTGAATGCAAAAGGTAGGTGATGAAAAAATTCTAGATTATAATTAAAAGAAATATTAATTTACATACTATTGAACTATATTCGTAACATCAGTTACGAGTTTGTACATTTGAATATTGTTTCGCTTTGCAGTAGACAGTATCCCGGGTGTCAGAGAGAACTCAGTGACAGGACACTCCATTTACCACTTTCCGCCAATCCAGAATGTGTAACGGATCTCAACGACGTACCTTATTGGAGTAGAGAAATGAATATATATTATTTTCTCTTTTTTTTTTTTAACTTCACGCTATTACCCGCATATAGCAGGGTAGGCAGAGGGAACCAGAGTCTAGTGTTAAGACACTCGATTCTCTTTCAACAATTCCGTTCCCCACTTTCCGCCGAATTGAGGCATTGCGTGTTGAGTGGCGGAACTCAACGCCGCGCTTTGCCTTGTTACCAAACCCAAGAAATGAAAATACTAAATTTTACATTTCCTGGAGTGGGAATCGAACCCACAACCTGTCGCGTTTACAGTCGCACTCTTGTGCCTATGTGCCACGACAGGCGTTTAATATAATGATTCCTAAAGTGCTTATACAAGCGCTTAGTTTTAAAAATTCGAATAATAGAGTATTTAATTTTGGCTTTACTATAAAATATATACTTGTGTGTAAATTATAAAAATCTAGTAAACATATACATACTTACTATTCCCTTTTATATTTGTTAAAGTCAAACAAACAATTGTATTCCCAAATTTCGCTAGAAGTCCCAAAATTTCATATGAAACGATCTAAAAATATATTATCGGGTTGTTTATTTGAAGTACATATTACGTACCTATGTATACAAACCTTTCTGAAGCGGTCAGTTGGTTTTGTTATTGAGAAAAGTAAGGCACAAAAATAGTACTAAGCAGGTTCACGCTATTTCTAGCATATTATGATATTTATAAGGCAAAGCGCGGCGTTGAGTTCCGCCACTCAGCACGCTATGTTATCACTAGGTTTTCTCTGCCTACCCTGCTATATGCGGGATACAGCGTGAAGCTATGTATGTATGGTACATATAGTTTCATGGAAGATTGGGGCAGTTTCCGTGGCCTCAGTTAGTGGTGGTTGAGGAGGAGCACTGTGAGGTTTTAGTGGGTATACGGATGGCATACATCTGCCGGTCCGGAGTCCTACATAACTCGCCCGAGTCGCCACTTAGACCTCGGACCCCTCTCGCTTACTATCTGTGACGGATACAAAAAGAAAGAACCTACCCTTTTACGGCATTTCGTTCACTAATTTCCGTCAGAACTCATGACTTTGCGCGGAACTCAACGCCACATTTTGTCTTACCATTGAGAAGAAATGAGCTTATTTTGAATATGATCATCGATCCCCTAACTAATTACAGTAACACACTGTTGCAATGCGCTACAGAGATGGCGTAAGCTCGTAAGCTAACAATAATAAAACTTAAATGATTAATAATATATTTATTTCATAAAATATTAACTTTGGCTCTGCAAGTAGAAGATAAAACCTGGTGATATATATTGCTTTATAGCTTTAAGCCCAGCGGATGTCATCTTCTTAAAAATAAAAACTATTAAAATGTTCGAAAACTGTTTCGAAACCTTATATTGTGTATTGTAGAGAAATTGCTTTCACGCAAAATAATGAATAGGAGATTTATAAGATTTATATGTGGGAAAAAATGTAAAGCTTTACGTTTTTTCCCACATAGTACGGTAGTAAAAGAGAAACTAGTGTTAGAACACTCCGTTCTTCTTTCCGTCCGAAGTCAAGACATTGGGTGATCAGTGGAAAATGTGGAGCTCGAAAAACAAAGTCAAATAAGGTGTAAGGTGTGAAAAAATTGCAAAAAAACAAGAATCTTATAGACCTAAAAAAAAGGTCATCGCCAAAATTGTATAGTGAAATTACGAAATATCTTGACATCTTATACCGATTTCCCTAAATATATCGACTTCCCTAAAAAATACCGGCTTCCCTAAATATACATACCGGCTTTCTTAAATATACATCGGCTTCCCTTAATTTACCGGCTTGCCTAACTAAAATTTTCACCCCTAGCCACTGGTAATGGGTTAGTATTTTAAGGTATACCTATTATTATAGTTATTTCTATGCCCCAGATCTTTTAACACCTTACAAATGTTGTACAGCATTACACGTGTGAAGGTTACGTTCTTAGGAAATGGTTCGCCATTTCCTTATTTGAAACCTTATGACCGTCATTTGTCGGCTTTGATTTACGTGGTCTTTACGTGGTAATTTGTAAGGACTAGCGAGAATTAGTAGTTATTTGCAATTCTTTTATTAGCCTTAGTGAAAGAAATTTTAATGAATTAAAGTATAATATAAAATTAGTTTGGGTAAGACCAATGTTACGTATGTTTTTACGGATTCATACTTTTTCTCGTGTAGCAAGGTAGTTGGAGACAACTGCCATAATACAGGTCTCCTAGTACGGTAACAGTGGCAACTACCAAAACTTATTGTGAAAATGCTACTTAACATCCAGCCAAGCATTGTTGTAATTAGTGGTTTAATAAATATATTATTATTATATTGTTAAATTACTTCTTTGTAAATTTTCCAGCAATCATCGAGTTATAACGATTAAGTTGTGGAACTCAACAACGTATATTGTCGTACCAGAGCGGAAAAGTAAAAATAATTTAAATACAATCATTTCTTCGAAGCCACCATCAATCCTGTTTATAGTCAGAAGCTGTCCCACTGCGTCACGATGGCCTGTTATTGTTATTATTATTTTTTAAATTTATATATACTAGTGTCCCCGTTGACGCGTTAACAACGCGTTGTCTTTATCAATGTATACGAGTATGCCTCTATATAAACATGGGTATCAAACCAAGGTAGTGTGTGTAACATGTATTTTATTAATTTAATGTAATTTTTATACATTAATTTAAAAAGATATCATTTTCTACTCCTCCGTTATATAAACTATATGTGTGCTAAGTTTCATGCTCCTCTGTCCGCGGATTTTTCGTAAAAAGGGATCCAAAGTTTTTGCTTTTTGTTTTAAACGTGTTTAACATATATATAGATGGTTATAATTTTGAAATAGACAGCAAACCTTTTATACCTACCTCGACATATATTTTTAATATATTTAGCTTTTGCTACATCCAATACATAATTCGTAATTATATCGTCATATTACCGACTACGTTCTGTTTAATTACACAAGTGCATCTCACTGTAAAGATGTAATTATGCAAAATGATGCTTTCTAAATTGCAATTTTAATTCGTTTATTGTTAAATGGTAGAAAAATAATAACTGAACTGAAAGTTTTTTTTTTTTTTACTTCACGCTGTATCCCACATATAGCAGGGCAGGCAGAGGCAACCTGAGAACCTAGTATTAAGACACTCGTTCTCTTACAAAAATTCCGTTCCCCACTTTTCGCCAAATTGAGGCATTGCGTGTTGAGTGGCGGAACTCAACGCCGCGCTTTGCCTTGTTACCAAACCCAGGAAATGAAAATACTAACATTTCCCGGAGTGGGAATCGAACCCACAACCTGTCGTGTTTACAGTCGTACGCTTGTGCCTCTGCGCCACGACAGGCGTAACTACACTGAATGTATGAAATGCTACAGAACTGAATGTTTTAGACTGAAATACAAGAAAAATAATAATTTTATATAATTACGAGTGGTTGCTTGTAATTTTGTTGGCGTGGATTTTGCGAGAGAAGAAACTCCTTATCATATCATAGATTCATTTCATTTTCAGTTTATCTCGTTGTAAGAAGGCTCGGAGCAATACTTGGAATTTACGACCGAGTGGCTTCTTAAGCGGTCTTTAAAATGTGCATTAATGCTTCTTGCCACTGTCCGACCTGTTAATTTTCTACTTTCCGTTTCATCTTTCGTGACCTTCGTAGCGCAGTGGGACAGCGTCTGACTTTAAACACAGTTAATTTTAAGTTTGATCTCCGCTTGGGGTAATGATCATATTCAAATTATTTTCATAACGCGGCGTTTAGTTCCGCCACACAACACATAATGTATCGATTTTGGGCGTAAAATGGAGAACGGAATATCTTAACATCACTTTTTTCTTACTGCCCTGCTATGCAGGAAAAAAAGCGTGAAGTTATTTCTTTTTGTATTTGATCTGATTACAAAAATTATGGTGTTAAGTTTCGCCACTTCGTCTGTATTATTTCTAAATACGTAAAATGGGGTAGTATATTTAATTCATTCCTTCTTTCTTTCCTATTTTTTTTAGCTTGACGCTGTATCCCGCATATAGCAGGGTAGGCAGGGGGAAGCTGAGAATCTAGTATTAAGACAATCCGTTCTCTTTTAACATTTCCATTCCGCCGAATTATGGCATTACGTGCTCAGTGACGGAACTCAGCTCCACGCTTTGCCTTATTACCAGAGTAAAGAAATGGAAATACTAAATATAAATTGTTATAAATATTCAATATTTTCGTTTCTTGGAGTGGGAATCGAACTTACAACCTGTCGCGTTTACGACACGACAGGCTTCAGACTTATTTTTAGATATTATTTATGTTTTTGATCGTATACGAGTATATGTATATCAAATGTTCGTAATCAATTAATTATTTATGAAACGAGCTTTTACTCGATTTTGCTTTTAAGGCAACATCGGTTGATCGATCGACTCCATTTATAAACCGTAACCGTAAATTTAAATTATTATGAAGTGTCAAACAATTCCTATACAAGTAATTATCGATATTGAGAGTGATTTGTATTGGTTTTCCTTTCGAATTCTCGTATTTTAATGATTTAGACTAATTAATTTATGATTTGTCATTATATCATGGCTAAATCAAACTAATTCTTTATAAATTGTAGCCTATGTGTTATTTTGATGTATCTTTTGGTTATATAAAAATATCCTTACTGTAAAGTTATATCTAGAATTGTTTAGTAGTTTTCGTGTAAATACGTAAAAAAATTGTAACAATAGTATAGGTATATATTTATGTCGTTTTAGACATATTGCTACAGATTATTATTATTATTATTTAATTTCACATTGTATCCCGCAGATAGCAGGGTAGGCATAGGGAACCTGAGAACCTAGTGTTGAGACACTCCGTTTTCTAAAAAAATCGGTTCCCCACTTTGTTTTGAATGTAGCGTTTTCAAATACACTCTTTGCTAAGGTAGCTATTAGGTGATCTTTGCCTAAAAATGTATTTTTTTTTTTTTTTATTGATAACGGACGGCAAACGAGCAGAAGGACCACCTGATGGTAAGTGGTTACCTTCGCCCATAGACATCTACAACTCCAGAGATGTTGTAGATGCGTTGCCAACCTAGAGGATACTGATGGAAGGGGGGACAATGTAGTAGTCCACTATCAGAACCACCACATTTTGGGGAAAGGATGGGTGGGAAAGGGGAAAATCTGGCTTACATGCCATCGAACCGGAACACATCATTAGATATTTGGCGGTTCGTCTTTGACATGATAGTGGTCGCGAGCCAGTCGGAGGACGAACCTCCTACCACCTAACAAAATCACAAAATGTATGAAATAGTGTAGTAGAAAGTACATGAAAAAATTGGTTCCTTTTAGTTTAATCTTGAATGGGAGCTTTATTTAGCATACATATTTTGATACTACTATAGGAATACCATTAAATACAGCTTTTGAATAATTATGATCTCAACAAAAAAAGAAATTTGACTTCAAATAAAATACATTTAAATTAACTTTATTACGAATAACTTAAAAGACTCTTCTCACTCTGACGAGTACGTCAGATCTTAACTAAAGTGAAATGGGGCCTCTAATCATATAAAGAAAAGAATCACCATGCTGATTCCTTAGTATTATTCTGATACATAACTTCACGCTGTATCCAGCATATAGCGGGGTAGGCAGAGGGAACCTAATATTAAGACACTCCGTTCTCCACTTTCCGCCGAATCGAGGCATTGCGTGCTGAGTGGCGGAACTCAACGCCGCACTTTGCCTTGTTATCAAACCCATATCACACATACACATAGAGATCTTCCTCCTTTTTTGAAAATCGGTTAAAAAGTAAAACGTTAACTGCCTTTCAAAATGTTAAGTGACAAATGTTACCCTGACAGGCACTTGGCTTAAAAGATCTTTGTTCTAGTAAGTTCTTTTATTACATTTTTAAATTTTAAAGCGTTTACTATAGAGCACTTTAGCGTTTATAAAGTTATCTCTATTTTCATTCACAATAGCTTCTCTTAATTGTTAAACCGTATATAGAATGACATCCATTATATATATTATGGCCCTTTTTAGCTCTACTTCAAAAAGGATGAGGTTCACTAACTTTATACTGTGTGAACCAATTTTAATGTTTTTTTTATATGATAGCTAGTGGTGCTGATATGGTTCCATTTAAATTTAGTTAAAATCTCACAAGTAGTATCTATTATATTAGTAATATTTCTTTTTATTGCTTTTTTTTGATATCGGAATTATTATGTTAATAAAATATATACTTTTCTAAATTATTACGAATAACTCTAAAACTACTTGTTAGATCTTATAATTTAAATGGAACAACATCAGAAACAATAGTTATCATATACAAATAGAATCATCAAAATCGGTTCACCCAGTAAAAACATATGCGGTAACACAAAAAAATACAGTCGAATTAATAATGTTTTCTTTTTTAAGGTCATTTAATAACAGAACTTACCCATAAAATTCAAATTTTAAAATCCTGCCTGAAAAGTGTGTATTTTCGATTTGTTGACCTGTCATGGCGCAGAGGCACAAGCATGCGACTGTGAACGCGACAGGTTGTGAGTTCGATTCCCACTCCAGGAAATGGATTTTTCGTTTCCTGGGTTTGGTAACAAGGCAAAGCGCGCCGTTGAGTTCCGCCACTCACAGAACTCACAGAAAGTGGGAAACGGAGTGTCTTAACACTAGGTTCCCTCTGCATACCCTGCTATATGCGGTATACAGCGTGTAGCTATATATGTATGTATGTATGTATGTATGTATGTATGTATGTAATATATTTACGCCTACCATCTAGTCTGTAAAATGTAAGTAAAAAAGGGGCGAAAATAAAGTTATATCATGTATGTAGCCAAAAATATATTTCGTATCCGACGCTTATTTATTACACGTATTTAATTTTGGCAAAAGTTTAGGCATTTGATGTTTTATGTAGGCATTGCATTCATTTCAATCCATCTTGTTTTTACTTTAACTGTGCCAAGTTACGCAACCCGCGCAATCCCCTAATTGAGAGATATTAAGTACAGCTGGCGCTCTAATAAACACGAGTGCTTCCTAGGAAATTTTGTATTCAAATTTAATGTAAAAAATGAATTTAATGTGAAAATGTTTTTTTATTTAGTATTTTCTTTAGATTTGTAACCTAGATATGGTATGGATAGTTATCGTTATATTATACATACATACATAGCTTCACGCTGTATCCCGCATATAGCAGGGTAGGCAGAGGGAACCTAGTGTTAAGACACTCCGTTCCCCACTTTTCGCCGAATTGAGACATTGCGTGTTAAGTGGTGGAATTCAACGCCACGCTTTACGTTGTTACAAGACTCAGGAAATAAAAATAATAAATATAATTTTTATTTCCTGGAGTGGGAATCGAGCCCACAACCTGTCGCGTTTACAGTCGCGCGCTTGTGCCTCTGCGCTACGACAGTCCTCTATCATAATTATAAAACAAATTAGTAGCTAACTCTAGAAATATGTGAAAACGCCGTCATGTTTCACATATTATATTTTTACTACTAAATATAAGTTTAAGTCCATTTAATATATTTTTATGTATATATATATATATATATATCTTCTTCTTCTTCCTAGCATTTATCCCGGCTAGCCAGGGTCTGCCTTCCTACTCAACCTACTCCACTTTGCACGATCTTCTGCATCACGGGTGGTTAGTCCATTGGCTCTCATATCCTGCTTCACGACATCCAGCCATCGCTTCCTTGGGCGTCCGGGGGGTCTAACTCCAGGGACAGATATATCAAGGCATTTTCTTCCGACATGGTGTTCGGGACGGCGCACAACGTGGCCGTACCATCACAAACGACGCTCTTGGAGCTTATCCGCTACGTCACGGACCCGAAGACTACCTCGAATGAATGTGTTACGTATGCGATCAGCCCGCGTAACGCCACACATCCATCTCAGCATCTTCATCTCCGTGACGCGAAGCTTCTGAGTGTGACGAGACAGTGCCGGCCAACATTCGCTACCGTATAAAAGAACAGATCGGATTATGCACTTGTATATCTGTCCCTTGAGTTTGGGCGGTATTCTGCGGTCGCAGACCACACCAGTGACCTCACGCCATTTGGCCCAAGCAGCGCATATCCGGGCTTGGACATCGTGATCGATGCCTCCGGACTCGTGCAAAACGGATCCAAGGTACCTGAACTTTTCCGACTTAACGGCTGGTTCAGGACCTATATGGATAGTGCCAGAGTCCGAGCTCCCGCATGCCATGTACTCGGTCTTCGACACATTTAGCTTAAGACCGCCGTTCTCCAGCGTACCCTTCCAGAGGTTCACTCTCTGCTCTAACTTCGTCCGGTCCCCGTCAACGAGTGCTATGTCATCGGCATACATCATCAGCCATGGAGGCTGGTCCTGAATATAAGCCGAGACAGTATCGAGCACTACATTGAATAGAAACGGACTGAGCGCCGAGCCTTGGTGAACCCCTACAGTAATGGGAAAAGGTTTGGTGTCACCAACAGCAGTCCTAACCATTGACGCGGAATCGCGGTACATATCCCTAATAATGTCAATATAGGCCTCAGGGATCCCCTTGGATCGCAATGCCCACCAGATACATTGACGAGGCACACAGTCAAAGGCCTTCTGCAGATCTAAAAATGCCAAATGCAGAGCTCTCCTTTTCTCTCTGTATGCCTCCATCAAAGTTCTGAGGGCAAATACGGCGTCCATGGTACCGGATCCTGGCTGAAATCCATACTGACATTCAGAGACAGTACACTCTCGGCGAAGCCTGAGATCGATTACGCGCTCGAAGAGCTTCATGGTGTGACTCATGATCTTGATACCCCTATAACTACCACAATCTTGAACACTGCCCCTTCCCTTGTAAATAGGGGTAATAAAGCTGTTGCGCCACTGATGTGGCATTGTACCAGTGTTCAAGATGCGGTTAAAGAGATCAGTGAGCATGAGCACACCAAGAGAGCCCAACGATTTCCACGCCTCGATCGGAATGTCGTCAGGCCCCACCGCTTTCCGGTTCTTCATGTGTCGAAGGCAATTCCGAGTTTCGTCAAGGGTTGTTGGGGCAATAAGTCCGAGGTTAGGGAGCGGTTCGGAAGGAAGACTGCACGGGTGCTGAGTATTCAGCAGCTCCTTGAAGTAGCCCCTCCATCTCTCCTTCACAGAGCCCTGATCACAAAGCAGCGTACCTCGGGAGTCCTTGACACAGAGACATTTGGAAATGTCTTGTGTCGCTTTAACCCGAGCACGTGCCAGTTTATATATGAGCTTCTGCCCCTCCGCAGTTTCAAGTTTATCGTAAAGTGGTGATAAACTCTCACTGCGGGCTCTGGCTACAGCTGTTTTGCTGGCACGTTTCGCCGCACTGTAATCCACTCTGTCTTCA
>JAKGSA010000681.1:26311-55592 GCA_033558755.1 Philaethria dido | reverse complement strand
TGTATATTTAATGTTTCCAAACCACTGCTTCATAAAGTTTATTTTATGTCAATTCGGAAATTCTATATATTTTATAAAAGAGTTAATAAGTCAATACTAAATGAAATAAGAGCAAATAATGGGTATTAAATGAGTCGGTGAAGATTCAATTTTGTATAACATTTTCCATTAAAAAAATCATAATAACTTTGAACCTGTTATAATTATGTTGTTGAAATTAATTAAATAATCATATTTTTATAAATTCAAATAATTTTATTCAAAGTAAGAAGTTACATGCTTCATTTTTTGAACGTCAAATAATTTACCATCAGTTCACTAAATTTAATCCCTCAGACCTGAAAAGAACAGTTTTTTTTCCTCATTCAATACTTTACAATTATTTATTAGTGATAATGATACCTTTGAAATAGACTGGAGCGAGCATTTCATTCCAAGGCGTGTTATCATTTATAAAATCATTAATTTAGTAATAACCTTTAACACACAAACGTCTTTTCACAACTTTTTAAATTGTGATATAGAACACTTTTACACTAATTATTTTATCGTGAACTTCATACAGACCTTCTCACATATATATGAAATATACATAGATATAATATGTTAAAATATTTAAATTTAATATAAAATTATTTATGGGGGTCGAGGCTCTTGCGTCGAAATTTGAATCCGTAATCCCTGTGGGGTCGTTCTGTTGAAGCTTCGCCAATTAGACTACATATTTGATAACTTGCTTTGATACATTTATATCATTCATATTCAATTTTATATGTAATCTGTATGAAAAGTTATTCAATAGATAAATTTTTAATAATTTTTGAAGTAAAATTTCTTTAGTGTAACGAAAATGCGTCACGATAAACAAAACACAGAAACGTGTAGAAGTTGGCGGAATAATTGAAATAGAATAAATTATAAAATATTCATTTGTTCAAAGTGAAAACATGGAAACTGAATAATATGTGAAATATGAAGCACTTTAAAAATGTAATGTAATTACATTATTTTTTAAATATAAATATTAATTATTTTTTTAATCTTTAGGTAATCTTTAGGTTTATTTATATATAAATACGTGAAGGAAAAACTTTGGATCCTTTTCTAAGAAAATTACGCGGGCGGAAGAGCATGAAATTCAGCACACATATAGTTTATATAGCGAAGGAGTACAAAATGGTTATATTTTCTAAAAATAATCCATAAAAATATATTAAATTAATAAAATAAATGTTACACACACTACCATGATTTGGACATCCATGTTTATATAAAGTGACATATATGTCAATACGCAATGCGTTATTGACGCATTTACGGGGACTATAGTATCTATAATAATATAAAAATGTATTTATAAAAATAATAAGTCTTACGATTATCCTAATACTCCTGATACTCTATATTCATCTCATTCTCTTGTAGGCTTCTTTCCTAAAGTGTCACTTCTGCCGTACGTGAATGGGTGCGCCCACACACTTTTTTATTTTATTAAATAAGGTCCTCAATATAGATTTGAGCGATTGTGCCCCTTAAAAGAGTTTTCCCTGGTAGTGCAATGGTAGTAAGCATGCGAATTCATTTTTTTTTTTTTTTACTTGGCTTCTTACGTATAAGTGCTCTATTACGCTATATGAAACTTATATCCATATTTGTTACTTTTTCAATATAAAGTCGTACTTATGAAAACAAGAATTATCTTCCTAACGAAGCACTTTGTCTAATCAGTACAAAAAAATGAATATAACAGTTATTCCGAGTAAGAATCGAATCCAAAACCATGTACACCGTACAATTCATCACCACTTTGCTATTGCTTTTCTTTCTTTCAACTTCACACTTTGTTCCGCATAGTAGAATAGAGGCAAAAAGCCTTTATTCGAGATTTATTGCGTGTTGAGTGATAGAATACAACGCCTCGCTTTGTCTTACCAGATTTAGCTTACCAGAGAAAATAATTTAAACATAATCATGACCTCGAATGCCTCAATTCGGCGGAAAGTGGGGAATTATTAAAGGAGAACGAAGTGTCTTAACACTGGGTTCTCGGGTTCCCCCTGTCTACTCTGCTATAGGTGTGAAATTAAAAAAAATGACCTGGAATGGGAATTGAACCCATAACCAATCGCGTTTACATTCAGACATTGTCTCACTGCCTGATGACCTGATGCCAGATGGCCTAATTTCTCGCTACTGCGATGCCTTAAAACGCATTACTCAAAATATTCTTTTATACACGAAAAGCTGAAAATTATGTAAAAAATTCTTAAATGAATTGGAGCATACCACAAAGTGTCGTAAAACTCGGATCGTTGTAGTAAAAATGTCTACATTTCGGAATCCCGAGGGTCAAATAAAAAGCGGCTCGGCGTGTACTACGGAAGTGGCTAAAATATCCGGTTTAGCTTTGCACGTTCCGCCCCATTTATTATAAAGAGGTTAATTGTTATGATAGACTTAGTCTTTTGTATGAATTTTAGTGAATTATCTATATATATAAGATACTTACATAAAAGTCTGCTGCTACTAAGTGACTGACAGGAACTATTGGAAGTAGAAAGCTTTCTTACTAGGACATTTTCCTTGGGGAGTTCAGAGGGGCCCTAATAGGAGATTGGTGTAAATGCGATTAGTTGTAGGTTCGAATCCCAGTCGGAGAAATATACAAATTATATCCATTTCTCTGCTCTGTTCAGTCAAAACGCAGCATTGCGTTGCGCCACTCCACATTTAATGTCTTGAATTGGAGAATAAACGTGAAGCTGAAAAAAACGGCTCTTTTAGTATAATTAATTAGCACAAAAAAGAAGGTATATGCCCTAAAAATAGTATTTTTCCGACGAAAACAATATTGTTTACTTAACAATGTCGGAACTAAAACAGATACACAGTACCTAATTCAATTAACGTATTTATTAATTTCATACTGTTTACTTTGCCTTTATATCTATTTTCGTTAAGTTGTATTAGACTGAATCTTTGTTTTAGTTGTCGTTTTATTGAGTATTTTAAATATTGTCTTGTCTATATTTTGTCCTTATCTCATTTTAATTTATATAAGTAAATAGTGGCGTTGAGTTCCGCCACTCAGCACGCAATGCCTCAATTCGGCGGAAAGTGGGGAACGAAGTGTCTTAACATTAGGTTCTCAGCTTCTCTATGCTATATGCGGGATAAAGCGTGAAGCTAAATAAATAAAAATAATAATAAATATATAAGTAAAGAAAAAGGCAGATTCAGTGACAGAAGTTAATGTCGGGCTTTGCTTTACAGTGGAAAATTTAAATAATATAATCATTAGCCCGAGTAGGTATCGAACCTACAACCAATCACATTTGCAGTCAGCCACGACTGCTTTTATGGACGAGAAGTAAAGCTTATGAAAAACTATGTACCTATACGTTTTTTTTCTTGAGATATTTAGTTTTTTTTTTTATTTATCACTATTTAATAGATTTACAAATATTGTTTTATAATTAATACACTACAAAAATCCACTCAGGTTTATCTCGAGTGCCATATTCGTCCTTATTTATTAAATTGCATTTTAATAAGTTTTTTTTTAGTTGATAACTACATTATATTTTAAATCAGGTTATATTAAAATTTGCTTTTGGATGATCTATAAAAATGTAGTTCAATTCATTTCTTTAATTATGAAGCTATGAACGTGCCAGTTGCGAATAAATAAAAATGTTGGATAACTTAGGAAAACTTTCTGACTGCTAATAATTTATACCATTTATATTCATACATATCTTCGTGTAAATCTGGAAAGCTGGGTATGCTGAAGCTAAAATATATGCCATGTTAAAGATGAAATATATTTATGCAAAATTAGATAAATACTTAGATACTTAGAAAACGTGTAAAAAAATTATACCGGTTATACGTTCCATATCCTAAACTCCTTATCCTCTGAAGGCCAATTAAGATTCTACTAAAATAGAAGTTTAAATTGTAATATTAAGTAATGTTAAGTAATATTCAGTATTAAATAATATTAATTTATTGATAAGATTATCAGAATAAATATTATAAAAAAATCATGTACAAACATATTTAGACTCGTATAATAAATGTTTCCTAAGTGTGTGATTAACACTTTAAAACTTCAAAAATACTCAGATACTTTATCATTTTATGTTTGACAAAATTACATAAAATATTTCTAAATTGTAACCTATGTATTATTCCAATGTATAATCTATATTACTGTTTAGTTTTATCTAGATGGTAAAGGTGAGTGGCAAGAGAGGCGTCATGCTGTTTACATGACCTTATATCCATTCGGTAGTTTTTGCATGAAAGGGTAACAAATGTTCCTCCATCCTTATAAACTTTTGCATATAGAATATTATTATAGTAGATTTAATATAAACACACGGGGAAAAGTTATGTTTTCAATTTTAACATTTTAAATTTAATACTAACTTTGTTTTATGCAAACTAAATTATAATGAACTTGAAGAGAAAATGGAAAGGCGTGGGTTCAAATTTTGTTATGGTTTTTGCTTTACTTTAGCTTTATGCATAAGCCTTATATAACAGTAGAAATGCAAGAAAGTATTAAAACTATCTATTCCTTTAAATTTTGTGCAAGATTTGGACAGAAAATTGGGATGATTATAATTAAATTATTTTTATTTCTTCCCTGTAGTAAGGGTACCACGGCGTTGAGTTCCGCCACTTAACACACAATGCCTCGAATTCTGGCGGAAAGCGGCGAACTGAGTTTGTATGTGTGCAGAATATCCTGTGCAGGATACAGCGTGAAACTGCTTTCAACATTTGTTATTATTATTACTTCGCGTGACTCATCTCTACGATATCCGACCGGCTATCATCAATCGTTTACGCCAAAACAGTTTATTAACATTGTATTAAATACTGTTCCTGTTATTAATATTAATGATGTTGTTGAATATTAATTAATTATTTATAGAACATTACGAGTAAAGGCGGGGCGAAGTAAATAATTTTGTATTTGCAAGCTTCAAATTGATAAAGATGAGTCAGGTAGGCCATCGTGGCATAGTGGACCACCGTTTCATTGTAAACGCAATGGTTGTAGATTCTCATCTCATTGGGAGAAATGATTAAATTTAAATTATATTAATCTTTCCGCTCTGGTAAGTCAAAGTGCGGCGTTTAGTTCCGTAACTCTATACGAATATCTTGTGTACGGGCGGAAAGTAATAACTTTTTATTTTTTTTTAGCTTTATGCTGTATCCCGCTCAAAGCAGTTTCTGCCTAATTGAGGCATTGCGTGCTGAGTGGTAGAACTCAACGCCGCGCTTTGCCCTTTTTTGACTTTGGTATATAGTATACTAGCTATTGCGTGGATTCTAAAAACTAAAAATTCTTCTTCGTCCTTTCCTGTTGTCGTAAGAATTTCGACAAATCCTCTCTTAGTGCTTTTACGTTCTTTTACCATTCTTTACGTTCCCAAAGGGGTCTACATGCCAAATTTTAGCTAATAGTTTCGCCTGTACTTTGTCTGTCAACCTCTTAGTAACCCAAGCGTTTAATATACATATGTAGTTTGGTTTTGGAATAAAAAAACATATTTTTTTATTACTATAAAGATAACAAATAATATAAATATTGCATTAAAAAAAGCATGTAAATACGTCTTTCTGGTAACATGCTGAGAATCAAGTAGCCTGGTACTGTAGATCTTTTATATACGTTATTATTGTAGTCCTAGAGAAAAAGTAAATATTTGTTATAAGAATCCTATCTAAGTAAAATATTAGTTCATAAGAAGCAGAAATAAATAATTACACAAGATGTAATTAATTACTTCTTATTAGACAAAAGACTATTTATTATATCTGTTTATTTCTTAAAGTGGTAATAGACAAAAAGATAAATGAATTTTATATATTTACAGCTTGAGTTTCACACTTTTTCGTAAGAATTTAGTGTCAATACACTCCGGTTTACTTCTCCTAAGAATTCGAGACATTGCGTTATAAGTGGCGGAACTCAACGCTGTGTTTAATCTTTTGCGGAATTCAACGCCGCGCTTTGTTACTAGAGCGAGAAAATGAAAATATTATTATTATTTAATATTTTCATTACCTGGTGTGGGAATCGAACCCACAACCTGTAGCGTTTACAGATATTTACAAATTTATATGTAATAATTCCCGAAGTAGGAATCGAACCAATACCTAATTTTTTATTTAAATAATCTATGGTAAATAAATATATTTCATTTTACAAAAGCAATTTCGATGCGACGTCCGAAGTGTATGTAATTTAATAGTGACATTGTATTATGTTTTTGCGTTAAAACATTTTTCAATATAATTGTTCCAAAAATATATTGCAATTATGAATACAATGTACATGTTGTTAAAGTGAAAATAAGTTTGGAAACATTTTTTATATAAAAAATACTCATACTAAGAATACTCAGTTTTTTATATAATAAAATACAATAAAAACACTCAGCTCGCAATACCTCAATTCGGCGGAAAGTGGAGAATGTAGTGTTTTAACACTAAGTTCTCAGATTCTCTCTGTCTACCCTGCTATGTACACGACACAGCGTGAAGCTAAAAATATGTGTATATTTATTTTTATCGTACTCTTCCTTTATATATTATGCAATGAAAGCTAATGGGCCAATCTTTTTTTCATATCCGTTCTTAGTAATAGTTATATAATATGTATAATATAAGTTGACGAAAATAATATGGAATAAGGGTACGCACTAAGTATCTGTAGTTTCAATAAAAGCAGTAATATATCAAATAATATATAAAAAAGCCTGTCGTGGCGCAGAGGTACAAGCGTGCGACAGTAAATGCGACAGGTTGTAGGTTCGATTACCACTCCAGGAAATGTAGAGTTTAATATTTTCCTTTCCTGGGTTTGGTAACAATGGAAAGCGCGGCAGTGAGTTCTGCCACTCAGCACGCAATGCCTCAATTCTGCGGAAAGTGCGGAATAAATATTGAAGTTAAAAAAAAAATATAATATATAAAGGAAAAACGATAATTATAGAAAAATTAAGATTAATTATAAGAAAATATATAAATCTTTTTTTGAATTTTTATATGACCAGTATATAGCAGTGTAAGCACAGGGAGCTTAAGGTTAAGGCAATTCGTTCTCCACGTTTCGTTCTTTACTTCTACCGCATCATTTCATTGATAAATTCGAAGTATTTGTCTATAATTTTTTTTTTAACTTCACGCTGTCCCGCTTATAGGCTGTCCCGCTTATAGGTAGGCAGAGGGAACAAGAGAACCTAGTGTTAAGACACTCCGTTCTCTTACAACAATTCCGTTCCCCACTTTCCACCGAATTGATTTACGCCTGATGTGGCTCAGAGGCACAAGCGTGCGACTGTAAACGCGACAGGTTGTTGGTTCGATTCCCACTGCAGGAAATGTAATTTTTCATTTCCTGGGTTTGGTAACAAGGCAAAACGCAGCGTTGTGTTCCGCCGCTCACCACGCAAATCTATAATTGAAAATAATAATATCTAGAAATATTCGGTAGTGTTAATTTTTCTTTTATTAGTTAATCTTAATAAGATAAGCTCATAAATAAGTCATCTACGTCCCGATCAGGTTCAATGTAGTGGCAAGTGAACAGATATTGGGGGTAATCGATTTACTCGCTCCACTGGGCAGGGTAAACATCTCAAGATTGTGTCCCGTTTGACCGTGGATGTCTTATTAATTGTGCTATCATGTCAATGTGTTAAGTTATGAAGATAGAATGCGGGTAGGATTATGTGCAATTAATCTTTATATATAAAAATTAATGTTTGTCTGTATGTCATCGATGAACTCAAAAACTACTGTACCGATTATTATGAAAATTGGTATATATATACATACATACGTACATACATACATATGTGTGTATTTTTCCACGGAGAAGGTTTGTATAATATGCTCATTGATGCCACTGGCAACCAGGTGGAACTGCAGAGTAGCAACTTCTGCCCCCTTCAACCGATTGTCATCAAAATCAGTAAGGCCATGTATTTTTACACAGAGGAAATATAAAAATGAATGTTTGTCTGTATGTCATCGATTTCTTAAATTTATATTAGTTGTTGGCGTAGCAACGCGCGCCGGGTACAGCTAGTATGTTAATTATAAATTAATGATTATTTTTTAAAATTTTCTGCTTTTATATCTGATCTAGTAAGACAAAACGCGGCGTTGAGCTCCGCCACTTAAAACGCAATGTTAACCAGTTTCGGATAGAAAGTGGACAAACACTTTTGATA
The DNA here is from genome assembly GCA_033558755.1 of Philaethria dido. Classification (NCBI taxonomy): domain Eukaryota; kingdom Metazoa; phylum Arthropoda; class Insecta; order Lepidoptera; family Nymphalidae; genus Philaethria; species Philaethria dido. Next base: position 47,331 of record JAKGSA010000681.1, on the reverse strand, counting down.
TTAGGTTTCTGTCCAGTTATATTATGTTTGTATCATTCCTTTAAGCACAGATTTTTTATTTCTATTCTAACACACTTCTTCATTATATGCTTTATTCAAAATATTATGTATTTAAAAAAAAATTGCATTGATTCAATGATCATTTTTAGACATAATGGCGGAGTAGACCATCGTCTGACTGTAAACAAAATTAGTTCACTATTCGATCCATGCTAGGAAGAATTATATTTAAATTACTTTCCTATACAGAAAAAATCTTGAAGCTGAAAAAAAAATGTTTGATCATAACAAAAAACTATCAATACAAAATGTAATAAACATAAACAATGTAAAACATCCGCGCTTCGCTTATTGCTTCAATTTCCCGTTCCTATTTCCTCTTGCTCTTGTCTTGTCAGTTGATTTGGTGTAAACAGATAATGTGACGTCAGTTTGCCAAGTATGAATTTTGGACGTAAATATCAAATATTTACTGTTAAAGGTCGTTGGCGTAGTAGCGTAATGTGTGACTGTAAACGCGTTGATTGTGGGTTCGATTTCACTCAGAGCAATGATTAAATTATTTTTCACTATTTCATCAAAAGCGTGGTGTTTGATTACTCCATTGAACACGCTATGTCTCGATTTTACGGAGAAAGCGGAGAACGGAATATTTTATCACTAGACTCTCACTGACTACCATGTTAAGCAGGAAAAGCTTGAAGTTGTTTTATTATAATTTTAATATTTTGCTCTATTCTCTATTGAAAATTAAGTGAAATAAATTCGTATAACACAATCTATGAATTAATGAGTTTTTTTTCCATTCTCTCTTTTATGCCAAATATCTTCTTTCTAATATATTACTGTATCACAATGAAGCATTTTATCTTCATGATTTATCCCGCATAACAGTGTAGTGTGTAAGAGAAAAACCTAGTGTCAAAACACTCCACTTATCACCAAAGTAGCAGAACTTAATTTTAAATTCGGAGCCAATAAAAAAAAACTTGAGAAAAATATGGTTAACCGAATTCTGAATCATAAATATATACTCATATATTACTGCTACTACCTGCTGTTCCTTTAAGTGCTAAATTCTAATAAAGATCTTATAATACAAGAAAGGATTTTCCAACTAAATTAATTAATAATGGCATAAATCATTTCATTCTCGAGTTTTCCGCAAATCCTCTCAATGGATCTCCGTGGGGTTTCATTCAATCATCCTTTTAGCTTTCAATGTCTTTGGATGAAACAGCTAACAAAGGCTACTGAAGGAACAAAGTACCCAGATGTACTTTATACATTTTTAGATATATATCTTTATTTTCTGGGTTTGCTTGTTTTTATTCAAATTATTTTATTCAAAGTAAGAAGTTACATGCTTAATTTTTTGAACCTCAAATAATTTACCACCGGCTTACTAAATTTAATGCCTCAGACCTAAGAAGAACCGGCGCAAGAAACTCACCGGGAATTTTTTTTTTCTAAGTCGATAATTCACAATTATTCATTAGTCACAATGATACCTTTAAAATATACTGGAGCGAGCATTTCGTTCCCAAGAAGTGTTATCATTTATAAAATCATTAATTAAGCAATAATCTTTAACACACAATCGTCTTTTCACAACTTTTTTAAATTGTGATATAAAACATTTTTGGACGTTATTTGGGATCCTATTGTAAAAGCGTACACATTGTCCCATTAAAGAATTACGGACTCGATGCAGCTGAGTTAAAGGCGCGACAAGTTAAGCCTATTTCTTGTATTAATACTATGCACATCGCGAATTTTGGTAAAATTATTAGTATTTTTCCTAACATACAGAACACTTTCATAAATGTAACCTCTCAAGGTTTATTATTTCTAAATAAAGCTACTATTTTTATGCCCAAATATTTATAGTACGCATTTATCCTATTGTTTACAGACTTAGATTATAGTAAATTTCATTACGTATGTCTTCGAGTATTCTTGAAGTCTTTGAACGGTCTTGAACCTTTAAGGAGAAATTTTAGTTATCTATTATACCATGATCGATCGATCGATCTTTGAAAAGTATGTATAGAATGTTTTAATTTTTTTTTATCTGACAAATATAATAAATTTCATAAGCTCTCTATTAACATCATCCATATTTAAAATTACTATTTTAACAGGATAAATTGCATATAGTTTAGTATTTGGATATACATATTTAGAGATCAGACGTTTCGAAGTCGGCCCTTGAACACAGAGTATATATAGGGATTTTTAATACACAAATTGTCACTATTACTTAAAATATTATTCTATAATAAATAATTCTCATATACATAATGTATGTATGTTTCAAATTTACATAAATCTATTAGCTTATTACTTATATTTTTAATATAATAAATGGGAAAGTTTTTGAGGATCGATGTTTGTTACTTTATCAAGGAAAAACTATTGAACGGATCTAGACGAAACATTACAGCAAAATAGTCCATACATCAGAATAACACATAGGCTACAAATTATAAAGATTTTAGTATAATTTAGCCATAATATAAATATCTATTGTTAAATAAAGGTCTCAAAGAAAAGCAATGTTACGTAGCGCAAAAGAGTGTTTTTTTAGAAGCAGTTAATTGCGACACGAGTGTAGTCCTCGTGTACTCCAATTAGACACCCGCAAGTTTGTTCACCGTATATACAAAGGTTCTTGTGTGTAAACTGTAATGTTATTTCTTTTAATTGTAAAGCTTTGCACGTGGACTTATAATATATATATATATATATATATATATTTAATTCGTTTTCTTCCTCTTGTTAGGTAGAAAATATTAAAATTAAGTTGTCTTCCCAATAACCCATCATTTGTTTTTATATTATGCGCACATTTATGATAAACTTAGAATGTGTTTATAAAAAGTAGCAATAAATTTAAAATAAATAAAAAAACGTATCAGTGACACTCTCTTGCAATTCTAAATAAATTATAATTTTATGTTGAAAGTGGCAAATGTCATGTTGTGTAAATAGTTCATTATACACATACATATAAATATGTGTGAAGAAAAATAATATTAACAGTCTTACAACTTAATTAATAGATACAGTAGAAACTCAATTATCGAATAATCGAATTGTATATATTCGAATAAATTATTGGTAAACCAAATTTGAAATTTTATTAATCAATAATATGATATATATTTTTAAACATTTTAATACTGTTCCAGGCCTGGCCTTTCTTATAAGCACTTCAATTACTATATATCAGAATTTAATCTGTTTACGGTAATCATAGATTAAACACTAATTGACGTTTCTAGGTGTGGCTGAAACCTATATTCTAATGCAGTACATGAGTACAATGTATTCCAAGTAGTCATATTTTACTGTGACATCGAGGCCGTTGCGGTCATGTTTAAGTCGAAGAACGTGTAAGCTTAGGTTTTCTTTGAAATACGAATATAACGTTTCTCTATAAATGACAATGCGATGGATAAGCTGTGACCACTTTATTTTCCTTTTTCATGAAATATTTGGTGAAGTATCCTTTTTTAGTGTATATATTTCTTTTGTTGTTTGATATTGTATTTTGGTACATTTTCTATTGTATGTCTTAATTTATTTTTAAAATATTTTTTATTGTATAAAGCATGTAAAGAATTTGTTAGCAAACTATTATTATATGCGCGAACAGATATTTGCATAAAAGATTTCAGTTTCACTTGGATGGATTTAATAAATTAAGGCAGCTTCACGCTTTATCTCGCATAGGTACTTATTCTATAGTTATAGGTTACTTTTATCTATCGCCGAATTTTCACGGATGATTAGACAGTTGCCGTGGGCCTAGGCAAGTGGCGGTAGAGGCACCGTGAGGTTTTAGTGGATATACGGACGGCCTCGTTATAGCCGGTCTGGAGTCCCACATAATCCCGTCCGAGTCCCCGATCGGCAGAGTAACGGATTTCCTCACGATAAAAAAACACTTTCCTTTTTTAACTAACTATCCTGTCATAGAGAACCTAGTGTCAAAACACTCATTTAGCTGTTTTTTGCCGGAATTTAATGAAACACTAATTAGACGCCTGTCGTGGCGTAGAGGCACAAGTGACGACGTGCGACAGTAAACGCGACAGTGGACAGTGGTTTGTGGGTACGATTCCCACTCCAGGAAATGCAATAGTTTAGTATTTTCATTTCCTAAGTTTCGTAACAGGGAAAAGCGCGGCGTTAATTTCCGCCGCTCAGGACGCTTTGCCTCAATTCGGATGAAAGTGTGGAACGGAGTGTCTTAACACTAGGTTCTCAGGTTCTCTCTGTCTATCCTTGATATATGCGGGATACAGCGTGAAACTAACAAAACTAAAACTAAAAAACTGTACAAACACTGGAAATCTTTGCGTTCTCTAACTTAAATTTGATACAAAAGAAAGACAACATAAAGACAAAGACAAATAAAAAAAGAAAGATGTAAATATAAAAAATAAAGGATTATCTTCTTCTTTTAGGAATTGTTGATCAATGATTCCTCGAAATTTCCTATCCTTTGTATCTGAGCATATATAATGAATATCAAAAGTTTCGATCCCAACCCAGAAGTTTTACAATTAATTTGGACCCGCGGAAATTGAGTTAGTTTGTTGGAATTTTCTATGGATTATACCATGCGAGTACGTTAACATAAAGGGAGGTAACTCGAAAAAAATTAAAAACAAAAATAAGTGAAAAATATAAGTATAGTAAACATATTGTATATTTTTTCAGCTTTAAGAGTATAACAGGATAGGCAGAGAGAACCCATTGTTAAGATACTTTGTTCGTATTTTTCTGTCCAAGTTTAAGATACATTGTTTTTTGAGTGACGGAACTCAATGCCGCCCTTTGTCTTACCAGAGTGGAGCATGAACATACGAGTATTATAAATTCTTTGCCGTGTAGGGATTGAATTTAAAACCAATCGCGCTTATAGCCAGATTCTGTTCCATGGCGTCACGATGGTCAATTGTATTTATGTTTTATTATATTATAAAATATAATGAAGCTATCATGGTGACAGTCCATAAACACCATGGTTGTAGGTTCGGTCCCAACCGGAAAATGTTTATATTTAAATAATTTTCTCGAATGAAAATTCGTGAAATTGGGCGGACCAGTGTTTTACTGGATAACGGAGTGTTTTGACACTAGATTTTCTCAGATTATTTTTTATGCGAGGAAGAACGCGAATCTAAAACAAAAAAATTACATAAATTATATAGTAACTTAAAAAGTTAATTATTATTAACGCAAGATATGCCCCTTTGCTTTAACGACTCGATATAATCCAGCTTTACTGCGACCTTTCATTCAGTATACATGGCCCCAAACCAAACACGTCTGAGTAAGCTCTTCCCAATGAAAGAAAGCTTTTGACCTAGAAATAACATGTACAAAATTATACTTTAGAGATGTCGATACAAAGATTTTGTATACATTATAGTTTATGTATGGGTATTATGTTTATTCTTGTGGTTACTAAATCTATTATATTTTTTTGAGTTGTATTAAAAAATATTACGTTACGCGGAGTTGCGCGTTGTTGAGTTCCGCCACATATTACGTGATGTTTCGGGTTCGGACCGCGCTTTTACGCGATGTTTCGAACGTGTAGAACAGAGTGTTTTGGCACTAATCTCGTTGAAAAAAGTTATAACGTCTTAAAAGTTGCCTGTTTAAAAGAAAGGAACACATCATTTTCTGGAAGGCAAAGTCGTTAAAGTTCTAAAATTCAATTAATCTGAATTGAATGTTCTAAATTTCATTTACTAGTAAAATGTCGCTATTTACAAATTCAACAAAATAAAACCACGAAAGCTTACAAACAATGATGATGTTCAGTAGCATTTGACATTTTATACACTTCACGGTATACTAACTTACCTAGCGGCGCATTGATGCGCGGTAGCCGTCTTTGTTTTTAAATAACTATTTACTTATAATTTCTCTTTATTTAAGACCTATGTCGTTAGCCATGGTTAACAATGACAAAACTTTTCTATTTACCATAATTGTTTTGGCTTCATCTTTTTTCTTGCATAACAGAGTAGTTAGCAGTGGTGAGGGGTGAAAATTTTAGTTAGGCAAGCCGGTTAAGTCAGGGAAACCCATGTATACTTAGGGAAGCCAGTAGATATATTTAGGGAAGCCGGTAATTTTTAGAGAAGCCGGTCTAAGATGTGAAGGTATTTAGTAATTTCACTATCTAATTTTTGCGATAAGTTAGGCAAGCTGGTGGGAACCGAGTTGTATGGACGCCTTGCCACTAGTAGTTACAGAGAACTTAGAAGTTAAGACCCTCCGTTCTCAGCTTACTACTGTCCAGAGACTGTGAGACTGTCCCACTGTGCTACGATGGTCTCCTCTATCACTAATATAACCAATATAATTGTGGTGAGAAGCCGTTTAGAATTGACAATACTATAATATACCATACTACTATTCAAGGTATATATATGAATAGACTACGATATTCAATTACCACAGACCTTAATACCATATCACATAGGCCCGCTTCAGATACAATCCATTTAGCTACATAATATTGGCGTATTATCGATATGAAGGTATTAGTTATGCATGTAATTAATTGGCTAATAATATTGATTGTCTTCCTATTCATTATTAGAGCCATTGTCGTGCAGTAGAACAGGTTCTGAATATTAATGGAATCAATTCTGGGTTCGATTCCCTCTCGGGGGGATTTTAATTAAATTATTTTTTGCTCTGGTAAGACAAAGCTAACTTTGGATGGCAAAACATAACGCTGAGCTTCACCTGAATAGATGGAGGCGAAGTGTGCCTATAATATTTATATTTAATGATTGTAAGCTTGTATTTTGTATAGAGATCTTTTCCATCCATCACGAGACACATCCATCGTCTTTAGTGACATAAGGCCTAAATGCGTCACGATGATTATAAATCTGACTCTGTCCTGACAATTGCAATTGTTTCATAGGATGTCTTTTTTTTAATTTCATTGCTTGTACAAATTAAATGAAACTGTTGATTCCTTCTAATTTTATATTAGTGATGAAATATGACATCAAACTCTATTACGATGTAGGTAGTAGATGTGAGTATATGTTACCCTTTCACTCTCTTCTACTTTGTCTTAACAAATTTCTGTGAATTGGGGGTTGATTAGCGAAACCTAACTTGAAATTTATGTCAAATTTACATCTATAAAGGTAACTCATAAAGGCAGCAATTAGGTATACCTAATAAATATTGTCTTTCCTCTAAATTGTGACACTATTAATGTATATTAATTGAATTTGATAGATTTGGATCAATTTCATTTTTAATCTGTACATTTTTAAATACATTTTTTTCGTTATCACTGTCGGATGACGTTGTGGGCAGAGAGAAGACAGATAATGTTAAAACACTCCGTGTTCCCATCCAAAAACAAATACGTGAACGTGTAACATAAGCATAACGCCTGTCACACAGAGGCACAAGCGTGCGACTGTAAACCCGACAGGTTGTGGGTTCGATTCCCACTACAGTGAATGTAAAAGTTTAGTATTTTCAATTTCCTAGGTTTGATAACAAGACAAAGCGCGGCGTTGAGTTCCGCCACTCAACACGCAATGCCTCAATTCGGCGGAAAGTGGGGAACGGAGTGTCTTAACACTAGGTTCTCAGGTTCCTTCTGCCTACCCTGCTCTATACAGGATACAGCGTGAAGCTAAAAAAAATAACATAAGCATCACACACGGTTATTTATCTACATCTAACATCAACTCCAAATCGAGATCTTTAATATTTGCAATTTAGACGTACGTTCAAAGGAATCCATCTTCATTATTACTTAGCTCTCAATAGAAATTGCAATGTAATAAATCTTGGATGCCTTCAAATAATCGTGATGAATAGAATTTATTTAAAGATTGTACTAGTTTTTGATTGATTAAGTATACTATTGAAGATGAAAGAAGCCATCGTGGCGCGGTAGCACATCGTCTGATTGTAAATGAGATTGGTTACGGATTCGATTCCACTCGAGGGAACTATTATATTTAAACTATTCTCATTTCTCCGCTCTGGTAGGATAAGTCGCGGCAAAAAGCGGTGAAGAGAGTGTCTTAACACAAGGTACACTATGACTGCCGTGGTACGCAGGATAACATGCGGCTGCAAGAATTACTTTGTTATAAAGATTTTGGATTATATAATAGTTTCTTACCTACTTACTTATTATATACAATTTAATCGGAGAATAAATATTATTTTTATATTATTTAATGGTTTCTTAATAAATTCTATTCGTGTCACCACACAAATTGTCTCAAGTATTTGGATCACAAAATAATATTTTCGAGTTCTTTTACATCGTCTTCAAAATGTTATTATCACAAACTTTTGAACTTCGCTGTAGGAAAAATTTCGCTGTAATTTGGCAAACTTTTAAAAAAACCTTGGATTTTATCTTTAAATTTAGAACAAAACTCGGACAGTTACTTTTGTATTTCTTTGTCTAAAATTACTGAATAATACTTATTAGGAGCAAGAAAGTTTTGTAAATTTCTGGGAAAATTTCTGAATTTCTATAGGTTTTTATGTTGTGAAGTACTGTGACTTCGATAATTCGAATTCTTTTTTTGACAATTGGAACATATTTATAATTCGCAGTGAGCAAAAAAAGACTAACGTTTTAAAATATTTTTTCACTATGTTGTTAACAACGACATTATGTTCGTGCTATGAAAATATGATATTGCCCTTGAATCCGGATACATGTGCAAATTTTTAAGGAAATTGAATGACGGAAAAGTAGCGTTAAAAATTTTCTAGATTGAATAACAGATAATTATAGGTGAAGCTAAAAAGCATACTATAAAGACTTCTTATGTTGTATATAATGTTGCTTATAAACTGAATAAGGCACTCCAGTATATTCTTGAATTACATTAAGTATTCCTATGTATCATCTAATTTTTAGAGCTAATTTTTTATACCAGATACATGGTGATCCTCTCTTAACAAACATTAAATTTGTTTAACTAAATTCTTCGTGAAGTTCCACCACTCAACACATATTGGGGCAGAGAGTGGAGAATAGAATGATCATGACACTAGGTTCCCTCTGTATACACTGGTATTTGGGAAAAGGCACGAAGCTCGAAAATTAAGATTTTAAAAGAAAAGAAAACCAACTTCAAAGAAAATGTATGATTATTACGAATAACTCGTCAAACCTTAACTTAATCTAAATTAGACCACAACAGAAGCATTAGCTACGATATAAAAAAAAACATCAAAATTGGTTCACCCAATAAATAGTTATGGGGTAACACACGTAAAAAAATGTCATTTAAGAACTTCCTTCCTTTTGAAGTCGGGTAAGAAATTTTCTTTTGTCATCAAGGATGAGACAATAAACTACAATTCAATAGTTTACACTATCTCTATTGCTCGTGCGGCCTTTACTCGAATGTATGTAGTTCGAAATTACTTCGCAACTATAAATCTGCTTTAGTCACGATTCACATTGGTATTGATATAACGGTAGATACACAGTAGCTACGTATAAATAGTGCTCTCATAGAATATATATTTAATAATTTAATAATATAAAATATTAAGATCAGTTGTGGCGCAGTGGCACAAGCGTTGATACTATTGATAGGTTGTGGGTTCAATTTCCACTTCACGAAATGAATATATTAAATTTAGTATTTTCATCTCCTCGCTCTGGTAACAAGGCAAATAATAAATGTTATTTAATATTTTCAAGATCTATCGGATTCCATTGTCTTTGTATAGTACGCTAACCGCCCGCATACTGCGAGCCATCTTTGACTCGAGGTTATGTAAAGGTTTTGATTTGATAAGCATCCCTCCTATTCTTTCTTTTGGAGCCTAGCTATGTTCACTTTGTTATTATAAATATATTATTCCTGTAAAGACAGAATAAGCACAAAGAAATGGAGGAACTTAACATAGTTCTTTATTTTTAATTCGTCAGGAAAAGACTTTGGTTTCCTTTTTAGAAAATTATGCAGATGGAGTAGTATAAAATTTGGCATAGTTATGTTTTATATGAAGAAGTGCTAATATTTTATAATTAAATATCTATATATAATATAAATACGTGAAGCAAAAACTTTGGACCCCTTTTTAGGAAAAATACGCAGACGTAGGAGCATGAAATTTGGCACAGTTATAGTTTATATAGAGAAGGAGTGCAAAATGCTAAAATTTTTTTAATAATGCATAAAAAGTATATTAAATTAATAAAATAAATGTTACACACACCACCATGGTTTGACTTCCATGTTTATATAAAATGACATATACATTGCTAAAGACAACGCGTTGTTAACGCGTCAAAGGGGGTACTAGTAAACATTATTATATATTTGACAAATACTTTTTAAAATGTTAAATATTATTATTTAAACAAGTAATTACAAATCGTATTATGGTACATGCATGTTCTATAACGAGAGGTTTATTTGTAAGGCAAAGCGGTACACGCTTTCTGTGAAAGCACACTTGTCGAACCTAATGCTCTGTTCATTTTGTTTCAGGTACGTTGGAGCTTAAAAGGTTAACGAGGCATTATCTGGAGTACTGTAATGGCATTTAAAAATAATTTGTACTTGTAAATTTTATTATTTTATGTCATTTGACGTCATATCGTGGTGAGATTATAAGTGTATATTTAAATTATTTCTTCTTCTGATATAGCCATCGTGGCGCAGTGAGACAATGTCTAACTGTAAACACGATTGGTTGTGGGTTCGTTTCGTTTACTCAGAAGAATAATTATTTTGAAACTATTGTTCATTTTCCGCTCTGGTAAGACAAAGCGCACCGTTGAGTTCCGCCAATTAATTTGGAATGTCTCGAACGCGAGTGGAAAGCGGTGAACGTAGTGTCCTGACACTAGGTTCTCTTTAACTACCCAGAATGCGGAATAAAACGTGAAGCTGCTAATGTCATTTTATATTATCATAATAATTTAAATATAAGTGGAATTATACACTTATATTTAAATTATTTAAATTTTCTTCTGTCTGGTATTTGATATTTGAAAACACAGCTATAAAAGTATATTATAAAAAAAGGAGCTATAAATACCACACCAAATTTTAGAGGAAATGGGAAAAGCATTCTAAATGTCAGCTTATTTGGACACTTTAGGGCAAAAATGTCAGCTCCGAAAACTTTATTCTGAAGTTTCTCGTGACAAGTCTATCTTGCGCGAGTCACTTAGTTGCAAATGTCCTTGTTTTATATAGCTTTTATAAGTTGAAGTAGCATTTGCTAGCTCTCATCTAATATTGTGAAACTTTGTGTACTACTGTACGTTATTGAAATTTATCTGTTCTATTAAGAACATATTAATGTTACAAGTGTTTATTGTGTTTCCTTAACTTGTTCGTTTGTTCGTTCATCTCAGCTTTACGATGGCCACTGCTGGACAAAGGCCTCCCCCAAGGATTTTCACGATTACTTAACCTATAGGAAAATCAAATACATTTTGTAAAAACAGCTTTAAAGTGTGGTCAAAGAGAACCAAGTGTCAAGACACTCCGTTCACTGCATTCCGCATTTTTAGGCTCAACAATTTTATATTAATATATTATGGTGCAGACACTAGATTTTACGAGATTTTTACATGACCCAAGTGAAATTATATTGTATGTAAGTTTACGGCTTACCATTTCTCATTCTGAGATTGACCCATTCTTTCTGCGTTTTATTATTACGTGACTGAAATTTATGTACTTCATGTAGCCGGAATAGAAAACTTAAATATTATATCTGTACCAGGCGTGAATAGCTTGATAAGTTGACTTGCAAATAATTTTAAAATATATATTTTTTAATATCAGTAGGCAATGTGATTGCTTTGTTTATGGGGTGAAAACGTGATTTAATAAGAAAATCCAACATCCAAGAAAAAATAAACTAAAAATATCCTACGAAGTATGCATTTTTGTTTTATTAACTTATACACACCAGTTACGGATACCAAATATTTCTTCCAGAAAATTGTTACGAGTGGGAAACGAACTCACAAACATTACGTACCTCAAGTACGAAGATACCAGTATACGTACCTGCTTCAATTACTTTCACTTTTGAGATTTTATGATATCACGTAGAGTATTAAATCACGACTGTCTTTTATTTCCACTAATCTCGAGACACTTTTGCGACATTTATTTGATGTCGGGACGTAATGTACGCACTTTGTCTATTAGATAGAAAGTCTTCAATATATAATGCTGTACTATCCAGGTTTTACATGCAGTCAATTTTGTAGAAGAAATGTTAAATCTTATAAATAGAAGTTATTGAAGCTATTGTGGTGCAGTTGGTCAATGTTTGATTGTTTACGTGGTTGGTTGTGGGTTCGATTCTTACTCGGGGGATGGTTATATTTAAATTATTTTTATTACCATAGCGGAGATACTTTGGTAACACAAAGCCATGCGTTGAGTATTAGGCGGAATTGGGAGAAAAGAGGCACTGCGTGTTGAAATTGGTTCTCAAGTCTTTCTTTGACTTCTTTGTTGTACGGCAAGAAACGTTAATCTTTAAACATATTCGATTGGATAAGTGAGGTTTGAATTTTCTAAACCTAAGAAAATCAATAAGAAACCATTACTTAGTAAGAAGTTCTGCTATCGATAACTTAGAAACTTTTCCGATAACACTTTAGGTAGCTGAATAATAGACTATTCTGTTATATAGCGAGTTATACTGCACACTAGGGCAAGTCGATTTTCAATGTTTTTTTAAATAAATCATGGAAGGGTCTTAAAAGTTCTGGTTTCGTCATATTACTAAGAGAAACATTTAAAGAAATATATTGGATATACTTTTTAGCCCTCTACCGAAGCTTAATCGAAAAAATAGGTATTTCGCCTAAATTTCAAACATCTCAAATTACTTAAAATATATATTTTTCGACTTGATTTAGTTCATGTTTGGTCTTATAAAGCCAACTTCATCGTATAAAATAACTTTTTATGCATAATTCTAATATTTTAAAGTGGATAGATACATTACTATATTGACGGTTTTGTTAGTACGCGTACATAGGTAGAACACAACCAACCAACCTTTGCATTGTCATTGATTTAGTGATCCTTTGGCACGCTCAAAGCGTCATAATTAAAGAACTGAACTAGACTGAACTGTGATTTTTGACAAGTTATAACGAAGTTTTACTTGGAATATATTGGAAGATGGACGCAGCATTAAGTAAAATATTGGCTATTGTCCCCAGGGAATCGAGAACATTTAAATTTTACTTTCTATCCCAATAAATCTCTATTAACCGAATTCAAAAAGAAGCAGGTTTTCAATTCGAAATTCATTTTCGAAAAAATCGAATTGTATTTTTGTTATGTGTTACCGCAGAACTGTTTGCTGGGTAAACCAAGTTTGATGATTTTCTATAGATTCGTAATAATTTTGCTTTTTAGGTCATTACAAATGTTAAAATATTAATTATATTATATTTAAATAAAGGCAGTTAATGCTGTATGGAACCATAGCCTAAAAGTTTAACATAAAAGTTTTACTCTATATAGCTAACTTAGAAACATTTCCGATAGCACTTTAGATACATGAATAATAGATTATTCTATAATATAGTAAGTTATACTTTACACTGACAAAGTGCCTTCCACCAAAGATTTAGTAGTTCTAACTTTATAACTTAAGGTCTTTCAGCCACCCGCAATGTTACGGTTAGATGATTTATTAGAATAAATTGATTTTGTGAGAGTTGTAATGATGGAATTATATACATATTTAAAGTGTTAGGTTTCTTCCCTTTGTTAAATTTATTTTGTGAAATTAAAGTGGGGAACGGATTCTGACTACCCCGCTAGGGATAAAGCGTGAAGTTAGGTAGGTAGGTAATGGAATTGTTGAAAGAGAACGGAGTGTCTTAACACTAGGTTCTCAGGTGTCTACCCATACCTGTGCTATATACGGGATACAGCGTGAAGCTACAAAAATAATAATTTTGTAAGAGTTGTAATGGTAGAAAGGTCATATTTAAATTGTTTTGGTTTCTCCGATTTGGTAAGATTCGCGGCGTTGAGTTCCGTCACTTGACACTCTAATTCTAAGAACGGCAAATATAATGAAATTCTGAAGCTGGTTGCCGCAAACTTCAATCGTCATAAAAAGTATAAAAATTGTTTTGAAATATCATTGTTAATTTTTTTTTTAACTTTACGCTGTAACCCGCATGTAGCAAAGGGAACTAAGGCATTGCGTGCTGTATGTTGGAAATATAATATAGTATAATAATTTGAAATGACGTGAATTCACGTCAGCGGTCGTGAATGTGTTAAAATCGGGCGGGGAGTGTAGAATGGTGTGTCATCGCAGTAGGTTCTTTATGACTACCTGCGGTGTTATGCAGAAAAAAGCGTGAACTGAAAAAAAGCGTAAAACACGTTATCTTTACTATGTTATTTGTATCTTTTATACAAGTTTGGGTATTGGCGTTAGGAAAGTAATGTTTCTTTTCGAGTTACGTCATTTTTTTTATATGCTTGTTATAATTTGTTTTTCTTAGTTTTTGTAGAGAGATTTTTATACATTTTCGCTATCCAAAGATTATTTTTCAGTATTGTCATTTACTAAGAGTGTGCTATTTACTAGATATTTACACATTTAATTTTTTTTATTAACTCATTCAGAATAAGAAATTCAAAAAACGTATCAAATTTTAATCGTAGCTGGATTCGAACCAATTAATGTTATTTAAACGTTAACTGACATCTCTAAGTGTGGTCGTTTATTATTATTTTTTAATACTTATTTAAAAAATAAAACATAATATCTAATTAACACCTATCTATTATATCCTAGCATCTAATGTTTGTACAACATTAAAAGCTATTGTCACACAATCGATATGTATCAAGCAGGTTCCATTAGAGTTCCTTTGTTACACACAATCCCCCTAATGTATCGGTAACAAACCGTAACACTGACATGAATACAAAGTAAGTACGAACTTTGAGTCCCTGAAGCTTAGAGCGTTGAACATAATAATACAAATATGGAATGACATCTTGATAATATTTGTGGTAAATTGTATGGAAGCGTGTTTTGTTATAAATTTATAATTATTATGAGGCCTTCTTAGTAGAATAGGGCAGTGTCTCATTGTAAACGCGATTGGTTGTGGGTTATTTCCACGTTAGGGATTGATTTTATTTAAATTACTTTCATTTTATCGCTTTGGTTAGGGCAAAGTGTGGTGTTGAGTTCCACCACACAAATTGCAATGTCTTGAATTGAGGCGGAAAGCTGTTCTCCTAATAAAACTTAAAATCTTATTTCTTTCCGTTTTCGTAAATATTTGGAAAAATCATCTCTTAGTTCTCCCGTACCCTCCTCCCAAAGCTTTCCATCCCAAATTTCAGCTTTTAACAATTTGTCACTCAGTAACGCAATTTTTATACATAAATAAATATAGATAGATTTATAAAAGGTTACGATACTTTGAACATGTATTAAAGTAACTTAGTGCATACAATGCCTCAATCCGGCGGAAAGTGGGGAACGGAATTATTTAAAGAGAACGGTGTGTCTTAACACTAGGTTCTCAAGTTCCATCAGCCTAAAGCTAAAAAAAGTTAATAACGAATACATTATCTATATAAAACATAATTTATGTTCCCGGTAGAATATTTGCAAGATAAGTAATAAATAATCGATTTAAAACTTGTTTATTCTTATGAAAGTATATTTTTAGCAAAGCTTTCTGGTCGCTTTTGTGTATTTATTTACCTGTAATAACTTTATTTTATTATCGTGCCTTGAGTGTTTATTTTAAAAGTCCTAATTTTATGAAGATTGGAGTCCATTTTTTATTTAAAAATGGTTATTTGGGTTATTTTAATTTTGTACCTGTAATTCATATATATTTTTACACAACCTGTGTAAAGTGCGGCGTTGAGTTCCGCCATATGTTTATTAAAAACAGAGAACGGATTATGTCAAGGCTGTGTTCTCTCTGCCTTATCCATATAAAAAAAAGAACAAGAGAGATAGGTGATATTCAAAAAGAATTTACATTTCTATTACATAAAAATGTAATTTGTGTAGGCAAGTTTAGTAGTTTTATGTATTACAGTGTTAGTCGTTGCGCGCGGTGATTGATAGAAGTATTGAATAAATCACACACCTTAACTTTATTTTATTTTGTTAGTTGCTGCTTGCAAATTTGCAAATGGAAAAAAGCGAATCTCTAGGGCTCCACCTCTTGTTTTATATATCACCCATATAAAACTAGATAGATCTAAAATTTTATATACATATATAGCATTAGATTTTCCACACAATATGATTGTACAGAAGTGAAATTATATTATATGCGAGTTTACAGCTTATCATTTCTTATTCCAAGACTGACATTTTCCGAGGAGTGACTGACCCATTCTTTCTGCTTACTGACTGACTCATTCTTTCTGCTTACGTGACTGAAATATATGTATTTCATATAGCCCGAATAGAAAATTAAAACTTGCACGTCTCTTTTGAAAGACGCGGGTTCGAGTCCCGCTGCGTTAAAATGTTTATATGTTTTATAAAAATGTTATTCGTTTCCTAAGTTAAATCAATTTCTTCGTTTCCTAAGTCAAATCCTAATTAACATACTAATTGATACTTTAAAATATCAAGAATATTACACCCCTTTATCAGCTTCAGACACAATATATTATATGTCTTAATCTGCCCTGAGAACAACTCTACAACGTCCAACATGTTGAATTCATGGAATGCTAAGGACTTTGGTGCCTTAATTAGCACGGCATTGTGTCTATCTAACACAGTTTTTCTCTCTTTGGGTAGAATTATTCACTAAGTTAAACTACTCGTCATATTCCGACATTACAATAAAAATCCTCTTATTTTTCCTATTAAAATTCTACTATCTTTTCAGCGTAATCTGTGCCTCATAATTGAGAAAGCAATTAAGAATGGAAGGTAGTCTATTGTTTTGAACAGATTTTTCATTAATTTTACTTGAATGAAATGCTGCTATACTTGTTTTATTTAAAATGATCCACCAGTTTTAGATAGAAGTTTTAGTAAATTAGTCTAGAATTTTATTATCTTTAAGTAGGGAACGGAGTGTCTTAACACTAGGTTCCCTCTGCCTACCCTGCTATATGCGGGATACAGCGTGAAGTTATGTATGTATGTATTTAACTTTATTAAATATTTTTTATGTAATTACTTAAGTCTGATGAATTTAAATTATTTAGTTTGTTATATTAACAGACCATCTTGGCACAATGGGCTCTAGCAAGAAAATCTAAGCGATGAGTTCCGACACTCTGAAAGTGTTAAACGGAGTGTCTTAATACTAGGTTGTCTCTGCCTACTATGTTGTATTAAAAAAACAGTTGCCATAGTTACTGTAAATATAATGTTAAAATATAGAAATATTGTGTGTTCACACCCGGATGGAGCTACGCTACCAAATGTATTTTCAGTTCGTCGCCTATATTTCAATAGTAGCGCGACGTTAGTGCTGTTCCAATTTAATTACACTTTGACTCGTAGCTGGACTCCCTTGCGTCATACAGACGTAAAAAATATTTTTTATTTATAATTTTTTTTTGTCAAAATTTCGTATTATAGTGTTTATTTATTTACCATCGAATGATTAGGAATAGGTTTAAAGTTAATTTGTACGAGATAAAGTTAGGCGCGAGAGATATAACAGCGAAATCTCTATAATCTACTAAAAGATTTCGGCCTGTCTAGAACTATAATCGTTTCAATTCTAGCATGTATTTCGAAGGCGGCATTAATATGATCTTATCAAATTTTTTTTAGTTAGTAGAGGCGTTTAAAGAGCCCTGTTAGCCTGCACTGAAGTCGTAAGTCCCGAGCACTATTGCTCTACTGACTCCACGTTAAGTCCATGGAATGCTAAGCAGTTTCCAATATGAACTCGCTTTTAATATCCCTAATGAAATTCCATGTGGAAAATATCGGCATTTCTATCTAATGAATTTTCTATCATTTACTCGTTTAAGTTCAACGTGTATCGAATACCTCTTTGATTTTTATATTCTTTTATTTATTACTAAGAATGTTAGTCGAAATGAACAATTTATAAATTTAATTAAATTCTTTAACTTATCTATATCTAAATACGTGAGGCAAAAATTTGTGTCCCTTTTTATGAAAATTAAGCGAACGGAGGAGCGTGAAACTTGACACACTTATAGTTTATATAGAGGAGTGCTGAATACTATTTTTTTTAAATAATGCATAAAAAGTATATTAAATTAATAAAATAAATGTTACACACACTACCATGGTTTAACATTCACGTTTATATAAAGTGACATATACATACATTGCTAAAGACAACGCGTTATTAATCGTCACCGGGGCCACTACTATTTATACATTACGTGAAAGAATAACTTTCAGCTCCATTTTATGATTATTCTGCGGTCGGAGGAGTATGAAATTTGGCAAAGTTGAACTCTACATGGAGGATAAGTGTGGGAATCTGATGTTTTCAATTTATAATGCATTAGAAATTATATTAATAGAGCAAAATTGACACACATTAACATCTGATTGTCATACTTATATAATATTTTACCATTTTTTAAAGTTTTATATAAGATTAAATGATTGTTAAATGATAATTCCAAAGAAATTAAATTTCATAAATTTGCCTATAAAGATGCTAATAACAAAAATTTCAACGACCATAAGAACATATATTACATTCAGATCCCGCTACGTACAATTTTTTGTACGTATCTTTAACAACTAATCTGTATCGTACTAATTCCTACTAATAAAATGCAAAACTTCATTGCAATAACTTTACAGTAATAAGTATAGCTATCAGAAAGGAATAAATTTTAAAATTAAAAAGAACAGTCTTTGTTAAAATGCTACACGAGCGTAGCCGTTCTTAATAATTTCATACTGCTCTTTGTAGCAAGTTTCAGTTACTCAAAAATGTTAGACACAAATATTTTCCTTTGAAATAATCCCCGTGTACTACAATACTGCTGTTTATAAACTTGACTTTTTTGTCTGCAAAGTTTTTTAATGTAAAACGGCCACAAGCCTTTTGGAAATTCTACATCAGAAGAGACAAAATTCCCGAACAAGAAATTTAATATTTTTTAGATATAAAAGTTTGAAATAAGATTATAATATTTTTTGAAGTTCCTCACGAAGTCAATACATTGTGTGGTAAGTGCCGGAACTCAACGCCGCACTTTGTCTTACCAGAGTATTGAACGAAAATAATTTAAATGTTGTCATTCTCCTGAGTGGGAGTCGAACCAAGAATTAATCGTTTACATTTAGACACTGCTCTTCTGCACCTCGATGACCTTTATTCGAGAAAGGAAGAACGTAGAGAACAGAGTGTCTTGACACTAGGTTCTCTTACTAGCCCGCTATGCAGAAAAGCTGCTTTGAAGTTAGATTATAATATTTTTCTCCAAAGCTTTTATATATCTCCTTTGAGATAATGAAATAGGGGATGATAAGGGAAATGGGGGCTTCGTTTGTAAAAGAGAAAGCTTGTTCTGTAATATTTAAAGTAAAAATAACAAGCGTTAATTAACCTTTTGATTAAAAAAACTTTTTAATTTTTTCTTGAAATTTTCACTTTTCTTGGTTTATCTATGAATATAATGAGAACTGAGTTATTAACACTTTAAAAATGCAAAAATATTTAATAAATAGCATTCTCTCTCGCCAAATGATTGTTCTTTGAAATAATCTTTGGGTAGCAGAAATTTGTAAAAACCTCTACTGAGAATGCTAACAACAAAAATAAATTGTAACAAGCGTATAAGAATTTTGACGCAGCCGGAGAGCTTAGCGGTCAAGCCGTTTCGTCGGTTTCCGGCGACAGCACGGGTTCGAGTCCCGCTGCGCGTAAATTTTTATACATTATCTAAATATGTTTTACGTTTCGTAACTGTGTGATTAACACTTTAAATGGGAGCTTTATACTCCGTAGGGGAGCACTGATAGAGAATTTCTTGAAATTCCCACGTCACGGAAAAGTGGAAATTTGGTTTTATAGTCCATGCAAAGGAAATTGCAGGGCACAGCTTGTATGTTATATGCTAAACCTAAAGCCGAGCAGTTTATTGGTCTACGGTAAAGGCTCAAAGGTTGGGTTGAAAGGTCAAAGATGCATGCCATACATATTGTTCTACTAGATTTAACAATTTACCCTTTGGGATTGACCTACTTATATGTAACGCAGAAGTTATATGTTCGTATTCCATGTAAGTCATATATTTGTATTATTTTAATATTATAAATGCAAAAGTGGATGTTTGTTACTCTTTCACACAAAAACTATTGAAAAAATCTATATGAAATCTTAGACTTTTTATTTTTTTAAAGATCTTGTGAAATTTGGCCATAAGGATAAGTATCTAGTCTTCTTTCTTGATAGTTTTAAAGTAGTAATCACACATTTAGTAACGCAAGTTTGAACACAGATTGATTTGAACGGGATTCGAACCCGTGCCTCTTAGAAAACGTCCAAGCGCTCTTAAATCTAATCTCTAGCTTCTATCTAGTCTCTAGCTGATACTTAAATCTAGTCGTTCATAATTTGATGATATTATATGATCAGAATTATGTAAATTTTTGTATTGATTAAAAATATTAATTGGTTATAGAATTTTGTAACTTTTAAAAATATTTTTTAAAGATGGATAATTCCGTCGTCTGGTCCTTTCAGATTTATTCCCAAGTTATTCGGTATACGAGTTTCATGTTTATTTCATTTGGAAATGTAGTTAAACTTTTAATTGGCTTATACATAAGGACATGACTTTGAATGAGTATTTTTTTGTAATATACATTTGTTTTTTTACTCCATTGACGTTCAAAATACACTTTTCTTAACAACGTGTATGACTCTTTATTCAAAAGTCAAACAGGTGTGTAATACTTAATTTATTTCTGATTAATTAATAATTTATAAAATATATATATATATA
>JAKGSA010000681.1:0-11310 GCA_033558755.1 Philaethria dido | reverse complement strand
CACCAGTTCACCGTTTCCGCCAGCAATTGAGGCGTCGCCTGTTTATTGGCAGTGTTGTGTGGCAATTTGCCCTAGTGAGAATCGAACTCCCAAGCAATCGCGTTTACAGTCGTACACAATCCCACTGCGACAAAACGGCGATAACGATGGATAAATGTAATCCGAATTATATAAAGATTCAGTAAAAGGCGCAAATTCTTACAATTTATATTCCTTTAAATTCTTTAACAAAGAAATAAACAAGTCTCGCTATGATACTCCGGGGATGGAAACTTGGGCTTGTGAAATATATTTTCTTCAATTGAATTTATGATGTTATTTTCTGCTGCTGTCTCTGCCAACTTCTTTTATAGAATTATAGAAAGCTTGAATAAAGTTTACAAAGCTCCTATTATTTGTATTAACTATGATTTTTTTTATTTTTGCTACTTTTGTAAATAATTTTTAGATAATATTTTTTTAGTCTAAATATTTCCAATGAGCAGTTTTTGCATTCTTTTGTATAGCAGGGTAAGCAGAGACAATCTAGTGTCAAGACACTCCGTTCACCACTTTGCGTTCGAACTGTGCATGTGTACGACAGTTGAGTGGCGGACCATGTTTCATAATTTGAATTTTATAATTTTTCAATTGTGATATTTAAAAACGAACGACAAATATGTTTTGAGTTAAAAAAGGGATACGTGCTCTGAGCTACGAATTGAAGCTTGGAAAGTATTTAAGTTATTTTTCGTGTCGTGTTCATTTCGCATCTGTTATAAAGATATACTTATTATATGTAAAAAAAAGCAGCTTCACGCTTTATCCCTCAAAGCAGGGTAGTCAGAGAACCTATTATCAAGAAATTATTATTTATTGTTTGTTAAGTGGTGGAACTCAACGCCGCTCTTTGTCTAACTAGAGCGGAGAAATGAAAATAATTTAAATATAATCATAATCAAGTAAGTAGGAATCGAACCCACAACCACGCGTTTACAGTCAGACCTTGTCCCACGGCGCCACGATAGATTCTACTTCATTTCACATACGGCCCATGTTTAAAATACGCCCCACATAAAGTTTTTATACAAAATATCAATAGATTGCTTGGCTTCGAGCCAATGTGTGGCTTAGAGCCAATATGGAAAAAAAATTAAAGCATAATAAAATGTGTCTAGAATATAGTCTATTCTAGACACATTTCATTATGCTTTAATTTATATATTAAGAAATATCTTACTGTTAATGAATTTGAATCATTATATTTCATAATGATTACTTCACCGCTCTGGTAAGACTAGAAAGCAAATAATTATTATAATCTAATAAATTAAGAAAGCCTTAATGTAATGATTTTTCTATAATCGTAAAAAAAATAAAACAAATTTAATACTAGCTGTCTGAAAATCAGCACATAATAGACTTTTTCACGATATAATTAGGTAAGATTTTAACAAAAAAAAACAACACCGAATTCTAATTTAATGCACTAAAAAGTAACATTATTACGAATAACTCACAAACTACTTGTCACATCTTGATTAAGTTAAAATGGGACCTTATCAGAAACACTAGCTATTATATAAAAAAGTTCAGTATCATCAAGATGAGTTCACCTAGTAAAAAGTTTTGCAGTAACACACATAAAAAACATTCGAATTGATAACCACTTCCTTTTTTGGAAATCGGTTCTGAAAATATATAAAACAGATATAAAGAATACCTTGAAAAACAGCACATAATAAGTTTTTTACGACATAAAGGGATTTTCCTTTAAGAGCAATTCTTTTTGTGAGATTCAGTCATCACACGCCGCGGCCCTTTTCCAAGGACTAGTCCTATTACGTCGTGCGGAGAATGCGAATGGGAAATGAAGCGTTCACTGTGAACTCAATTGTGGTTTATATTTATATGTATTTGTTGAATTTATGTTATTTATAAATGTAGTAGTCTCCAGGAAATGGAATTCTTCATTTCCTAGGTTTGGTAACAAGGCAAAGCGCGGCGTTGAGTTCCGCCGCTCAGCACGCAATGCCTCATCAATTCGGCGGAAAGTGGGGAACGTCTTAACACTAGGTTCCCTCTGTCTACCATGTTATATTCGGGATACAGCGTGAAGCTATGTAAGTATGTATGAAGTAGTTTTAGGGATATATCTTTTTTTGACTTCTCATCATCATCTAATAAAATGCGGTAGCATAAAAAATACACTCGAAATGAGAACCTCTACTTTTTTGGAAGTTGGTTAAAAATAATGATCTAAAATATAATTCTTAATTATGTAAAAATATAGCTATTTCTTACTACTAGTGTCTCCATAAATGCGTTAATAACGCATTGCGTAGTGACGTATATGTCACTTTATATAAACATGGTCAAACCATGGTAGTGTGTGTAACATTTATTTTATTAATTTAATATACTTTTTATGCATTATAAAAAAAAAATGTTAGCATTCTGCACTCCTTTGCTATATAAACTATAAGAGTGCCAAGTTTCATGCTTCTCCGTTTTGCGTAATTTCAAATCCTAAAAAGGGGTCCAAAGTTTTTGCTTCACGTATAGATTTCCGTTGCTTAAATATTAGAGACTTCGTTAGTGTATGAATAAAACTTTATATAATGTTAAAATAACCAAATCGTTAGTTACTGTAGTAAGATTAAATAATTATTTAAAGAGGTTCTAGTGATTCTAAACTAATTGTAGTTCCCCTATTTGTTGAGGCCTGAGGCTTCAATGAACCAATGTTTGAACTTAACACACATTGTTTCATTCTCGCTACTGAAGTCAAACACGTTACACGTGACTACTACTATAGTGTTCATATGTTATTTAAAACTGGCCATGTTGGTCTTATATTATATAATTTCACTAGCTATATCCCGCGACTTTATTTACGTAGACTGTAAAACCAAAAATGCCGTTCTTTTCTCGTTATCGTACGAATTTTGAGAAATCATATGTTAGTGCTCGTTTCATTTCTAAAAAGTTCTGACGGCATTGAGTTTCGCCATTCAACGCGTTATATCTTGATATCGTACAGGGAGTTAACTAATTTTCAAAGCACTTTGTTCGTGTTAAGTGACGGAACTCAGCGCTGCGCTTCGCCTTACCAGATCGGAAAACTGATAATAATTTAAATACGTTCTACCAAATAAGAATTGAACCCACAACCAATCGCATTTACAGCCTATGTACCACTGCGTCACGATGACCTCAACTTACTCATTGCACCGAAATAAGGCTGGAGATGGTAAAAATACAATAATTAAAATTTTAACTATGAAAATCCATCTTTAAATAAATTGTTCCATAAAGTACAAATACGAACTTAACTAAATTTAGGTTTAAAGAATTTATTCTCAAAAAAGACATAATACAAAGTCACTTACTTGTTTGGTGGTAGGAGGTTTGTCCTCCGTCTGGCTCGCGACGACTATAATGTCAAAGACGAACCGCCAAATATCTTATGATGTGTTCCGGTTCGATGGCATGTAAGCCAGGTTTTCCCCTTTCCCACCCATCCTTTCCCCAAAATGTGGTGGTTCCGATAGCGGACTACTACATTATCCTCCCTTTTCATCTGTATCCTATAGGTTGGCAACGCATCTAGTACACCTCTTGTGTTGTAGATGTCCATGGGCGAAGGTAACCACTTACCATCAGGTGGTCCTTCTGCTCGTTTGAAAAAAAAAAAAAAAAAAACTTACATGAGAATATAAATGGAAAGTAATATTTATATACGAGTACATTGTTGTCGAGGTTTCGAGGATTGATGACACGTTTGGCGATTCAAACTCTCGAAATAAGTTATCAGTTTAAATGTGCGAACGGTGTGAATAGGAATATTTAATTAGGATTACATTAGAAAATATCACACAAAAAAGAATAATCAAATTTGGTTCATCCAATAAAAGTTATGCGGTAACACACATTTAAAAAAAATACACTAGAAATGACTTCTACTTTTTGGGAAGGTGGTTAAAAAGAAAGAAGTACATTCTATAGCTGTCATGATATAGCTACTTCTCACTACTAGTGTCCCCGTAAATGCGTTAATAACGCATTGCGTAGTGACGTATATGTACTTTATATAAACTGGATGTCAAACCATAATAGTGTGTGTAACATTTATTTTATTAATTTAATATACTTTTTATGCATTATTCTTAGAAAATATAATCACTATGCGCTGCTTCGCTATATAAACTATAAGTGTGCCAAGTTTCATGCTCCTTCGTCCGCGTAATTTTAATAAAAAGGAATCCAAAGTTTTTGCTTCACGTATTTAAATATAGGTATATTATAACAAATGACAACATTAACTTACTTATACTCGACATATGATTAATGGTTGGCTTTACGATGTATTTAACTACGAGTATATGGCGATGACAGGCTTATCATATTCACTTTGATACGATCTTTTTAACCTTTATCAAAAAAAGAGGAGGCATACAATTCGACTGTTAAATTAACTAACTGTTTAATGACTGAACGAATTTTAGTGATTCTCTTTTTAAGTGATAGCTAGTGCTTATGACGTAGTCCCATTTAAATTTACTTAAGATCTAACAAGTAGTTTTTGAGTTATCCGTAATAATTTTAAGATTCAGTGCATTTTATTTGAAGCCCGGTCTTTTTATTGATTTTGAATATTACAAAGGTATAAAATATTTCACTTCTTAGTCACTGACTAAATATAAACCATCTATAAGAGATTATTTATTTATAAGAACCTTTTCACGCTAAAAGCCTTATCCAGGGAAGTGTACATGAAGAGATTTGCCAAGGACAGGAGTAAAAGGGCTTTTTAGTATTATGATAAGGGCTGAGATTTTATACGCCACTTTAAAGTTATGTCAGTCGTATAAGACGTCTTTAAGGTAATTTTGTAAAAGAGGCTTCAAGCTTTATCTCGTACACCAGGGTAGTCAGAAAGAAATTAGTGTCAAGGCACTCCGTTTTCCATTGTCGTTCGACTTTGCGTGTTGTAAGTAGGAATCGAACCCACAATCATCGCCTTTAAACTACGACCACTATAACCGCCAAATTAGATTTTAGTTATAGAACTATTATAATTATGTTCTTGTTAATTTATTGTAGATAAGCAAGTCTTTAGGATGAAGAACGGAATGACGTCAGATTCACGTTTGCCTAAAAAAACATTGCCAAAGAAATTCTTTTATTTTAAAAATAGCCTTATTTAGTGAGATTATGACAAAATTCGTATACCATTTATCATATTCAGTTACTAGCGGCAAATATGACTTGAGAAAATATTATACTCGTATGTGGATCAAACGATGAAATTGTTTATTTTATTCTTATCTCGAGAGAAAAAATCTTTTGTTTATAAATCAGTTAACAACACAAGGGATCTGTAACAAAGTCACCGCAGGCCACGTTTCCATAGAGACTCCACTTTCCGAAAATATACCTTGATTTAATGAGATATTTGATTCCGCTCCGAGCGACGTGTTACATATATGAACGTAAGATGTTTTTCTCTTATACATACCGTATTATATATAAGGTTTATCTGTACTAACTGTATCTCGCGTTTTTGTTTGCGTGGATTGTAAAACCTAAAAACCTGTAGAATTTTCGAGGATTCTTCTCTTAATTCAATCGTCTGTAAATGGCGCACTTTGGCGTTGCGTAAAGGCGTTTCCTCGTTGTGCTTTTTCTACCGTGTAATCCTTCACAATTAATTTTTTTTTGCTTCACGCTGTATCCTGCATATAGCAGTGTAGGCATAGGGAACCTGAGAAGCTATTGTTAAGATACTCCGTACTCTTTCCGTCTCCACTTTCCGCCGGATTTGAGTGGCGGAACTCAACGCCGCGTTTTGCCTTGTTATCAGACCTAGGAAATGTTAATATTTTTTCATTTCCTGGAGTGGGAATCTAACCCACAACCTGTCGCGGTCACAGTCGCTCACTCGTGCCTCAAGACACGACAAGCGCACACGAGTGAATATTATTTTTACAAATTAATTTATATAGGCCAAAAGTAGTCATCAAGTTAGTTCGTTCTGTTATTCTACACAATTTAGTTTCTATGTATATTTATTTAGTGGTAATACGCGTATTCCTCAAATTTAACATTGTTTTCTTAGGAATCCTAAACTGAATATATGAATTTAGATGCCATAATTACGTTTAAAGCTAGAATAACATATCGTAGTAACGTCAGGGCTACGGTTTTGTCTATTTTCTTCTAATTTGAGTTAAAATTAATAAAAAAAAAATAAGAGGTCATCATGGCGCAGTGGAACAGTGTTTGTTTGTACATGATAGTTGTTCGATTCCCCTCGAGGGTATGCTTATATATAAATGTATCTTTATTTCCTTGCTCTGTTAAGACATAATGCGACGTTGAGTTACACCACTTCACATGTAATCTCTCGATTTCAGACGAAGGTAACATAAAGCGGAGTGTCTGCGCTAGGTTATCTTTGACAACCGTACTGTGAGGGTAAAAGTGTGAGGTAATAAAAATAAATTACCTTCTATTCAACAAACATTTTATTAAAAGACGACACGTACACGTTTAGATTGGCAACGATTTTACAACATCTCTGGTGTTATAGATGTCCATAGACGAAGGTCACCACTTACCATCAGGTCAGGTCCTTCTCGTCGCTTGCCATCCTTAATCAATAAAAAAAAAACGTAAAAACGAGACTTACAGCGCGTTCCCGTCTTCGTCTGTATAATGTGACCAGAAAATTGCGACTGATTGAATATCACAGCATGAAAAAGTTTCGTATATCGCGTATGATAAATGTAACATTTTCACATAGTTTCTAATTACTTTTGGAAATGTGATGATAAAGATGTGTACACTTACCTGTTATTCATATATGAATACGACAGCTTAAATCAATAAAATCTAAATCAAAATATTCTTTATTCAAATAGTCTACTACAAGCACTTTTGAATCGTCAATTTACAAAAGATGTTAGAATATTTAAAGGTATAAGAGGAAAATAATTTGATTTTTATATAAAATAAAAATATGTTCTTCATTATATGTATAAACATTTACTCGCTATTGGAAATATCAACAAATAAGTTTTAACGACGTCATTTTCACAAATTCGTACATTATTTCATGTCCGGAACGAAAATCTTAAGAGAACGGAGTGTTTTAACACTAGGTTCTCTCTGCCTATCTTGCTATACGCGGAATACAGTGCCAACCTGAAATAAAAATAATGTCCTTAATAACGCGAATTTGTATAACGCGGAATAAATCCATCGTGTTGTACGGGACTCAACTGTAATTACATTTCATTGTCTTAGACGTTTAAAATTTATAATTATTAAAGTAAAAGCCCTCAAAGGAGTGCCGGTAACGCTTCTCATTATACGTGAGAAATGTTAATGAAGACCTAATTTAATGTTATATTTTCAAGGAACACGGCTGTTTACTTGGCTCTTCGTAACAAGTTATTGATTAAGTTATAAGTACTTGTTTTATTTTTGTTATTATTGATGTAAACATCTGTTGGCGCGCCTTGCCAGTAAAATCGATTGGTTTGCCGACACGGGAAAAAGCATGACGCTTTGATGGCATTATCAAGACTTGTAGTATTGTCGCCAACTATACTCTTCTTAGCTTCTTTATGTTAACTACGTACTCTTTTACTTGGACTATAATATACTTTAAATGTGTGTGATGGGAAAAGTTGCCGGAAGAAGGAAAATCGGCCGCAGAAAAAAAGCTCCTGGCTCAGTAACATCAGAGAATAGAAAGGAATCAAAATCGCTATAAAGTGAGGAGAGAGGGTTAAATCTCCACTTTAGGGAATGATTACATATAAATTATTTTCATTTCTTCGCTCTGGTAACACGAAGCACGGCATTAAGTTACGCCACTCAACACGCAATGTCTTGAATTCGGACAGAAAGTGGAGAACGGAGTGTTTTAATAATCGGTTCTCTATGACTACACTGCTATGCGAAATAAGGTGTGAGGCTAAATAAAATATTTAATATTTTACAGTAGCCGGGCATTCTTTGACGGCCATTTTTTTTTTATTAAACGAGTTAAAGCCTTATTGTTAATACATACAATATATTTTAAACCTCAAAATTCAGCGATTTTAATTACACTTTCATTAATTAAGAACATGCCTATATATAGTTTTAAATTTCATCACAATTGCATGACCATTGTTCCATTCGATACACCTTTTGTAACATAATAAATACTTAATTAATGCATAATTATATAGATTTTAAGCTACAAATTTATTGTTCATCGCGTCCAATATTCTATTCTCTAAAATATAGTAACTGGGTTTGGTAACAAGGCAAAGCGCGGCGTTGAGTTCCGTCAGTCAGCACGCAATGCCTCGATTCGGCGGAAAGTGGGGAACGGAGTGTCTTAACATTAGGTTCCCTCTGCCTACCCTGCTATATGCGGGATACAGCGTAAAGCTATGTATGTATGTATGTATAAAATATAGTTCCTTTATATACTTTTTACTGACTTCAAAGAAGGAGGTTAATTTTACAGCTGTATTCTTTTTTATATCCGCGTAACTTTTTTCAGGGTGAACTAATTTTGATGATTCTTATCTTATATGACATTTAGTTCTTTTTATTAAACTAAACTAAATTTAAAGTTTATGAGTTATTCGTAATAATTGTACTTTTGAGGACATTTTAATTTGTAATTCAAATAATTTCATTTATATATTAAATATGTTTTTTTTCTTAATGAAATACTTTATTTTTGTTACAGTTGGAAAATGTGCAGATGCTGGATAAATATAATCTTCGGAACCCATCGAAAGGCACGCTCTACTTCGCTACAACCCACCTTATCTTCGTTGACCATGAAATGCGCAAGGAGACATGGGTCAGTAGTTATTATTATACACCTAGAATTATAAATATTATAAGTAAAAACAATAATTTAACTTATTAATATTATATTATGTCAGTATTGTCAGTATAAATTAAAAATATAACCAAAGTATATCTCAAGCAACTTTCGTCAATTAGCGGAAGATAACATAGCGTTTCCTCTTTCTCTATCAGAAGGAAAATGAAAATGATAACATAAAATATAAATATAATCATTCACCCGAGTGAAATCGAACTCACAACTTTCACGTTTATCGTCAGTCACTGTCCCACTGCGCCACGATGGCCTCAAAACCATTTGTAAATTGAAAACAACATACATTTAAGCTCTATTGTATGAAATTAATTTCCAACATTGCTACTAGAGCAGTGGTGAGCAACCTGCGCCCATCGGGACGTATGTGGCTCGCTTAATAATTTAATACGGCCCGGCGAACGTTTATTTATATTTCATATCCATCCTCCCGCTACTATATTAAGTTCTACAAAATTATTTATTTTTCACTTTTCGTGTCTGTCTATAGAAAAAGGATCCGGCTTCTGATGTGGTCGCATTTAAATTTAGTTAACATCGGACGAGCAGTTTCTGAGATATTCGTTATTATTCGTTATTTTTTAGTGCATCGTTATTTTTTTATATGCAGTCCAATTTTTTTTAACAAAATCTTAATTATACCAATCTAATGTTTATATGAATACAACATTAAATATTACTAAGAAGTATGATTTTGGTCCCAAAAAATAATAAATTTGGATAGACCCGTTGCTAAAAAAGGCTGCTTAGCCCTGTACCAGCGTATAAAATTATCTACGTTGCGACTTGACACTGACAGACGTGATGTATGAAGCACATACGTAAATTTCGTGCTTATTTAACTCAAATAGAAATAAAGCCATCGTGGCGCAGTGGTCTGACTGTAAACGCTGTTGGTTGTGGTTTCCACTAGGAGGAATCATTTTTCTTATTTTCATTTCTTTGCTTGAAAAAGTGCGGCGTTGAGTTCCGCCACTTATACACAGTGTTTCGAATATAGGTATAAATCTGATAACAGAGTGCATTAAGTAGATTCTTTTTGCTTACGCTGTTATGTAGGAAAAAGTTTTTCATGTATAAACTACAAATTTTACATTAAACTTAATTTTTTTTGTGTTTTTTCTAATCACGATGAATTATGAACACGTGCTCTATTGATTTTGTTGATTTTCAAATTGTTATTTTAGTTTCTATTACTTTCCTTGGCTTAGAACGAATATATAAATAAAAAAATAATTTCCAAAGAAATCCAAAATATTTTACATACCTCTTTTATTAATAATCAACATTATTTAATAATTATTACATAAATTAATTAATTTAATTTAATTTACAGATACTTCTAATGCACATATCGTCAGTGGAACGCTTACCAATCACAACAACAGGTTCACCATTACTCGTACGCACTAAAACCTTCCAGTCGGTGTTCTTTGTGATACCGCGAGAAAGAGACTGCCATGAAATGCATCAGACTTTGCTGAGGTTGAGTCAACCTGGTGAGTGACACGCGTGAATAGGTTGATGAGCCGACTTGTATGTACTATTTGAATATTAATATGACCCTAACAGGATTGCTTTATTTGTAGAGTAAAGACATGATTAAATGCAAAAATATTTAAAAAATCAGACATGTTCAGGTAAATAAGTGTTTAAATTATTTAATAATTTAAAATTTACAGGTAGAATTAAATTTAAAAGTGTCTGCCCTGAAAGTATACCCTTTTCGATTTATGTTTATGAGCCTAGAAATATATTTAAAAATAATTTAATTGAAAAAGATAAAGATTTTTGAAGTTTTAAAGTGTTAATCCACATTTAGGAAACGAAAAACAAATTTAATAAATAGCATTCTCAGTTTCAAAGAGGCAGGGGTTCGAGTACCGCTGCGTTCAAATTTTTATACGTTTTCTAAATATGTTTTTTAAAGACTAAGATTTTAATAAAAAAAGAAATCCTATTTTAAATAAAACACACAAGAAAGTAAGCTTATTACGAATAATTCAAAAACTATTAGAAGAGATAAAAAAGCATAATCAAAATTGGTTCACCCAGTTAAAAGTAATGAGGTGACACAAAAAATACAGTCGAACTAATAACATCTTCCTGTTTTGAAGTCGGTTAAAAAAACATACTGTTCAAGTTAATTCTAAACCTAAAATATTATAATTTTCAGTACATTTGGATGAATTATACTGCTTCCACTACAAATCAACGCCTGATGACTTACCAAAGTCAGCCGGATGGAACTTCTTCGACATACAGACGGAATACCAAAGAATGAATGTGCCAAATGAACACTGGGTGCTTTGTAATGCTAATAAGGATTATGAGGTAATTTATATAATACATTAGATACTTATGGCCAATTTACGCTAAATCTTTATAAATTTTAGCCTATGTTCTGATATACA
>JAKGSA010000680.1:36804-91265 GCA_033558755.1 Philaethria dido | reverse complement strand
GTCAATTTTGATGTTCTTTTTTTATATGATAGCTAGTGTTTCTGATGTTGTGTCACTTAAATTAGTTATGAAGTTATTTATAATAATGTTACTTTTTAGTACATTTCATTTTACTCGTTTTTTTTCAAGCTTCTAAGCACAATTACACGTAATGTGCCCGTATGGAAGTGTTACCTAATTTTATAAATGTCCAAGTATTTTAGTCAGTCGAGCTTTCAATGAAACTCAGACTCAGAGAACTGAAAAACTACTCGTTAGATTTTAACTTAATTTAAATGGGACCAAATCTGAAGCACAGATTATCATATACAAAAAGAATCACCAAAATTGGTTCAGCAAGACAATAAAATAATTTCATAACATGAATCTGATGCTATCAGAATATAGTATTTATTTTTTATTTCACAAAGACTTTATATTATAAAGAGCTTTCTTAGAACTTTATCTTCTTTTTGTCTCGTTTTCTTCGTGACAAGATTCTACTACAATTATAAATTCAATTTACAAGCTGCTAAACATTTTAGACTAAGGCCATCTAAGGCATTATTGAGGTCATAGTGGTGACTGGAATGAATGTGCCTTACTGTAAACGTGATTAGTTGTGTATTCGATTCCCATTCAGGGGAATCGTTATATGTATATATTTTTCAATTCCCCGCTTTTTAAGACACGGCGTTGAATTCCGCCGCTTAGCACGCAATTCTTATTTTTTTTAAAATAAAGCGTGAAGCTTTTGTTCTTGTGTGAAATTTGAACTCAGGCCATTCTAAACCTTACACCGTAAAATATATTGGACCATTTTTACCTATAATCTCATTATAAGTTTTAAGACACTAAATCTTTCAAAATTTCTTTTCCCCACTTTCCGCCGAATTGAATTACTGCGAGCTGAGTGGCTGAACTCAACGCCGCGCTTTGTCTTGTTCCTAAACCCAAGAAATGAAAATACTAAATTTTACATTTCCTGGAGTGGGAATCGAACCCACAACCTGACGCATTTACAGTCGCACGCTTGTGCCTCTGCACCACGACAGGCGTCAGGCTACTACAATTATAAATTCAATTCACTGACATTATTTAAGTAATTACGACTACGAGATAAGTATGAAACAAACAAAAACATATTAAACGAACGAGTAATTTAAATGGATATCAATACACGTACAAGCCAAATATTCATGAAATGAATGATACTGAAGTTTCATTTTGTGTAATTATAGATGCATTGCCTTTGACGGATGTGTGTTCTGGATATTTTCACGTTTTTTGAGTTAATGAGTTCTTTTTTATTAATTTTTTGCTTTTTTTTCGCAGTGGGATAGAAGTTAGTGTCGTGACATTCCGTTTTTTATTCAAAATCAAAATATTATTTATTCCAATAGGCTGTTACAAGCACTTTTGAATCGTCAATTTACAAAAGATGTTAGGAGTGTCAGTCCTAACGGAAGCTACCGCCGGCTCGGAAGGCAGTTCTGCTGAGATTTTATTGTTAGTCTATTTAGATTATAAGTAGAGTTGTCGAGCTAAATACCATTACTTACCTTAACGGAGTGAAGAATTGTAAAATAATTTAAATATAATGACTTCCACGAGTGTGAGTCGAATACACAACCGTCACGAGAGCTGCCCCACTGCGCCATGATAGCCTCATAAGAATATAGGACAAAGTAATTGTAAACTTATATTTTGTTAAACTTCACACTTCTCTTAGAAATAGACAGAACCTAAGAGAGTGTTAAGACACTCCTTTCTATTATTTCAGTTTTTGGTTAGTTATTTCAGACTTTTAAAAGCCATATCGTACTATAAAAGGAGCTATAACAGCACAGTAAGAAATAGTCTAACTGGAAACATTACTTTATTGTGGGTTCGATTTCCACTCGCGTAATTATTATACTAAAAATATTTTCGATCCAGTGATCTCGGAAAACGAAACGTGGCGTTGAGTTCCGCCACTCAGCACAAATTTGGGCGGGAAGTGGAGAACGGAGTGTTTTCACACTAGATTCTCTCTGACTACCCTGCTATGTTGGAAAAAGCAAGACCATACTTTAGTAGGTAGCTATATACATATACATTGTAGAATCAACTGAATCTCAAAAAGAATTCGTTAATGGGAGGAAAATGCGAAAATTACCATACTGTTAGAGACAGACTGCCTTTTGTAAATAGACGTCGCTTTTTCGTGATTAAACATCTAACTTAATTACTTGAAAGCTTTCCCTTCAAATACAAAATGCCACACATTTGTTTTGTATCACAAAAAAGGTTCTAATTATTGGGGAGAAATACCACTGTGTTTAAATACGGTGGTTGTCAGTTCGAATCCTACTTGAGTGAAAAACTTAAACAATTAATGGTTTAACAAAAATAAAACGCTCAATAAACGCTCTAAGATGTAAAATTATTACGAATAACTCAAAAACTACTTGTCATTTCTTAACTATTTTTAAATGGGACCACATCAGAAAATATAAAAAGGAATCGTTAAAATTGGCTCAGTCAGAAAAAGATTTTTAGAAAACGTATAAAAATTTAGGCGCAGCAGGACTCAAACCTGGGCCTCTTGGAAACTTTCTAAGCTATATGACCATTAAGTCTAGTACATATTCATCTTCGTCAACATTATTGTTAAAATTTTACCTTTCGCTATAAGGAAGCTGATTTCAAATATAATGCACTAAAAAGTAAAATTGTTACGAATAACTCAAAAACTACTTGTCAAATCTTACCTAATTTGAATGGAACTACATCAGAAGCTATAGCTATCTATATATGTGAAAAGAATCGTCAAAACTGGTTTATTCAATTAGAAAATACGCACAAAAAAAAAGTCGAATTGAATACCTGCGTATTGTAATGTTGGTTAAAGCTTGCATTTTAATTATAACATGAACTAAAGTAGAAACCATTACATTTTTTTCATTTTGACTTGGGGACATCAAATTCTAACATAAATAAGTTAAATTATCACTTAATCCGGACATATCATATGTATACACACACTTAATTATAAAGAACAAAAACCCCCTACCGAACCAATTCTTCAAATTTGTAGAGACAAATACAAATAAGTAAGCTATAAAAGCCCCAGTTATGTGTTATATATTTGAAATGTGCAAATTAAAGAATCCCTTCATTTGTCACCCCACACGGTACCCATCAACGATTTTTGTTTTTATTCATGACGTAATTGCCTCTAGAAGCGCCATATTGAATTAAAGTGACGTTACATGTATCTAAGAACACTTGGGTATCGTTACCTGTTTAACGACATCTTAATTATATAATTCAGTCAGGGTTTGGAGAAGATGAGGTAATAAGAGATATTACAAACATACGTGCATGTGTATGCGCGCGCAACAATAACATTCCTTTGACAGTCGTGTAAAGGTAAGCTAATAAGGGTATGTGGGGTGCACAACAAAACTAAAGCGCGCAACGCGGCACTGGCATTGAATGTCAGCTCACACCGAGGAACAATGATGGCGGTCCCTGATTGTGGCCGTCCCTGATTAACCGTGAAAAGGTCCACGCGATTGGCGTAGATTTAGAAAAGGTCAACGCTGGTTGGCGTAGATTTAGTATGAAAAGGTCCAGCACGCTGATTGGCGTACATTTAGTATGTGAATAATAAAAGATGATTGTGATTGGTTCCTCTAAAATTATAAATACCGTGCATACCTGGAAATAAAATGAGTGCTTACCCGACCGTCATGACTTTAATTGATCTCCTCGAACACGCACACATGCATGACAAGTATATTAAAAAATATTACATAGTTGATATTATAATTTTCATGGTTATATCTAAAATATTCTGAACATGTGAATTTCAAACTATTTCACCTGAATATTGAAATTAGATAGTTAATTAGTTCTTTGATTTAGGCATATTGGATAAAATTATTTTAACTTATAAATCATGATTCGAACTTTATATGCGATTAGATGTGCCTTTGATTCCCACTCAGGGATATCTTATTTACATATATACTTACTTACATAACTTCACGCTGTATCCCGCATATAGCAGGGTAGGCAGAGAGAACATAGTGTTAAGACACTCCGTTCCCCACTTTCTGCCGAATTGAGGCATTGCTTGCTGAGTGGCGTGTCCGAGTGAAATTTGAACTCAAAACCATCTCGTACAATCTAATCACTGAGCCATTATACCGTAAAATATATATCACCATAGTTACCTAGTATCTTATTATAAGTTTTAATTATATCTGCATATTCGAAGCGAAACGTGCATCTGATGTCGCGATGTAATTTATTACTATTAATTAATGTATGGCTTGCATTGCTCACTAAATCTTAGTGAGGGTAATTGTTATGATGGGGTTCAGCTCATAGGTCATGTGTAGTGTTTGATCTCTCCGTTTTTCTATTTATATTTTGTATGAAACTTTCTGAGGAATGAAACAGGGTTTTGTTGTAAATATTATGGTTATCAGTTCAATATCTACTTGGTGCTATGATTATATTTAAATTATTGTAACTTCATACTTCTGCTGAGATAAAGCGCGTCGTGGAGTTTCGTAACGCAACAATGTCTCTAAGTGAAAAATGGAGTGTATTGACACCAGGAAATCTCTAGAATGGGAAAAGGTTACTGCAGCGGAAAAACGAAAATAATTTAAATATTCAATCACTCAAGTGGGTATCCAATTCACAACCATTCCTGTTTATAATCAATCGCTATTCCACTACGTTGCGATAGCCTCACAGAACACTTGTAGAAATATTTATTACATTGAATCAAGCCATAAAACATAGAATATTGTTAAAGGCAGAAAGTGGAAGAGAGAGAAAATAGAAATAGAGAGAAGAATATCTCTCTGCCTACTTATAATTGTCATTTATATCAAATAACACTTCCATATTTCCTACTTTAAGGCATAATAACAATTGTGATGATCAGAGATTAATATCGCGACCCGTAGCGTTACGCCAAATGCACCCGTTGTAAGCTCGTTACGGATTGAAACGTTTTGATATTTGAAATAATATATTTAATCAAAATTTTAGATATGTTACTTAATGTATTATCTCTTCAGTAATAGGGATTAGGCCAAAACACTCCGTTTTCCTCTTTCACTTATCTTTTCAAGTCTATCGAATTTTGTATATCCATAGCGGAAGAAAAACTATTTATTTATTTATATAAACATACACTTTTTTCAGCTCAGTAGAAGGGAAGCAGCTCAGAGAGGCTAGTGTTAAGACACTTCGTTCTCCGTCGAAAATCGAGACAGTGGGGAAACTCAACCTGGGGGAATCTGGGTTCGATCCCCATTAGAGCTAATAATTATATACTTTTTTTAATTTTCCCGCTGTGGTGATAGCGTTAAATTTTACCACTTGACATGCAATGTCCAAAATTTAGAACTAACAGTAACCTAGTGTTAAGACACTCCGTTCCCCAATTTCCGCCGAATTGAGGCATTGCGTGCTGAGTGGCGGAACTCAACGTCCAACTCAACGTCGCGCTCTGCTTTGTTATCAAATCTGAAAAAAATACTAATGAAAATACTAAACTTTTACATTTCCTGAAATGGGAATCGAACCCACAACCTGTCGCGTTTACAGTCGCACTCTGGTGTCTCTGCGTCATGACAGGCGTCTAACTAAAACAAAATGAGTATCAAATTTATTAATACCACTACACGACCACAGTGTCATGGATCGCAATATCCAAAACAGTAATCGCTTCATTTGCTTGAACTTATGATGTACGAATCGAAATGACCACATTTCAATAATATGAATATAAGCTTATTAATATATTGTAATTTACTCGTTATCTGAGGCCATCGTGGTGCAGTGGAACAGCGTCTGACTTTAACTGCGATAAGTTGTGGGTTTGGTTCCCTCTTGAGGAAATGATTATAATTAAATTACTCTTATTTTTCACCTGTGGCTTTTTCCAGACAAGAAAGCGGTGTTAAATTCTGCCATTTGACACATAATGTCTCGATTGATAATTCGCTGAATGCAGCGAACAGAGTGTCTTGACACTAGGTATACACTTCTTTCTGCTATGCGGGATAAATCGTGAAGCTGTTGCACTTATTACCTGGCAATATACATACGTAACTCCATTGACATCTAAAATATACATTATATGAAAGTGTATATCAAATGTATGGTAGAGTGTATAATAGTTATTGTATTCCTGATACATCATTATAAAAATGTATTTACAAAAGGTAAGCCGATAGAAATCATTTTATATGGACGTTTCACCATTGTTGTATATTAGGCATTTGTTTGGTGGTAGGAGGTTCGTCCTCCGTCTGGCTCGCGACCACTATCATGTCAAAGACGAACCGCCAAATATCCTATGATGTGTTCCGGTTCGATGGCATGTAAGCCAGGTTTTCCCCTTTCCCACCCATCCTTTCCCCAAAATGTGGTGGTTCCGATAGCGGACTACTACATTATCCTTCCTTTCCATCTGTATCCTCTAGGTTGGCAACGCATCTAGTACATCTCTTGTGTTGTAGATGTTCATGGGCGAAGGTAACCACTTACCATCAGGCGGTCCTTCTGCTCGTTTGCCATCCGGTATCCATAAAAAAAAAAAAAAAAAAAGGCATGATAATAATTTGAATAAATATTTCCCCAAATGGAAATCAAACCCACAACCCGTAAATATTTCCTCAAATGGAAATCAAACCCACATCGCGTTTACAGTTAGGTACTGCCCTATCCCGCCACCATGGCCTCGTTACCCACACGCCCACTCGTTACCGACCACTGCCCGGGCTATAATGAAGCTGATATCCAAATTTCGAGAGGCTGATCAGTTCGTTACTTATACCGATAGATTTAGACTAGTCTTGTAAATTCACCAACTAATCAGTATTCAATCGATATGAATTGATGGCGTAAGTGATAGGAGACAGCGATTTAAGTATTTCTTTTAGCTTCACTGTATCTCGTACATAGCGGGTGTAGGCAGGGGCAACCTTGTGTAAAATATCTCCGTTCTTATGATCCGCTCCCTCAGTCTTATTATTATACATAGCCTCTTCTTTCATTTCCTTTTCTTGGCTTCGCCGTATCCCATATATAACCCAGGGTACATGCAGGAACCTACTGTTAAGACACTCCGTTCCCCATTTTCCGCCGGTGGGGCATTGCTAACTAATTGGCGGGAACTCAACGTCACGCTTTGTCTTGTTACCGAAGCGAGAATATGAGAAATTACCAAATATAATTTAATATTTTCATTCGCTGGAGTAGAAATCAAACCACAACCAATAAGCATCCAGTCACACGCTCTGCGACTGACTTTGACTGGCAATGAGTTGAGTGTTAATTGGTATATTAAATATAAAACGATTTTAACCATTATCCACTTGATCACAAAAGACCACGGATTACTGTAGTGTTCAAATGTTGGGTTTCCAAAAATGTATTTGCGTATATTGAAATTAACGTGACTAATCTGTTTAAAAATAGTTACATTTTGATAGGTTACAAATTGAAAATCAAGGACATTGATTGTCGATTGGTCTTTTTATATTTTAGCTGTTTTAACAGCATATAAGGAAACATATTAACGCCTGTCATGGCGCTGAGACTGAAGCGCGCGCGACTGCTGTAAATGCGACAGGTTGTAAGGTTCGATTCCTCCAGGAAATGATTTTCATTTCCTGAGTTTGTCTTTCAAAACAAAGCTGCGGCGTTGAGTTCCGCCACTCAGCGCAATGCCTCAATTCAGTGGAAGAGTGG
Organism: Philaethria dido; assembly: GCA_033558755.1. Classification (NCBI taxonomy): domain Eukaryota; kingdom Metazoa; phylum Arthropoda; class Insecta; order Lepidoptera; family Nymphalidae; genus Philaethria; species Philaethria dido. The sequence goes on along the minus strand of JAKGSA010000680.1, from coordinate 83,519 downwards.
GAGCAGGTGTCTTAACACTAGGTTCCCTCTGCATACCCCTGTTATATGCAGGATACAAGCTAAGAAAAGGGAAGATGAAAGAAGAGGCTATGTACAATAGACTGTGCTAACAGTCTTATTATAAACGCTCACTTTATTCCTTAGCAGACTGATTCCCACTTTCATTTCTTAGCTAATGAAATATATGCGATGTTGTTATACTGAACGAAATGTGGCGAACGGACTGTCTTGATACAAGGTTTTGACTACCCTGCTATGCCGCATACAATACATATTATTCTTTTAGAAATCGACATTTCTTTTTTATAACAGAAAGTATTGTTCGAAAAATTTTCAGGTACAAGTAAGTTGTTACATATAAATAAACATTACTTCTACATATACATAAATATACCAATAATAATTTAATAATATATTCTTTTTAGCATCCTCACGGTCTACCATGCAGAGTAAGGTAGAGAGAACCTGTTGTCAAGACCTTTGAAGAATTTGAAGATTTCGCCATTTTTTGCCTGAATTAGATCTTTTAGATCTGGACACACCTAGTGTCTTAATTTTTTTTTTCTACTTCACGCTGTATTCCGCATGTAACGGGGCAGAGGGAATCAAAGAACCTAGTGTTAAGACATTCCATTCTCTTTCAACAATTCCGTTCCCCACTTTCCGCCGAATTGAGGCATTGCGTGTTGAGTGGCGGAATTCAACGCCGTGCCTCTGCTCCACGACAGGCGTTATACAAGTGTCTTAAATGGAGGAATTAAACACAGCAATTTGTCTCTCTGTGGTGAACAATAACAAGGAGTACAGTTTGATTGAAGGTAACTCAAAACAATTCAAAAAAAAGGAAACGAAATATCAAATTTATTTTCTTTTTCCACTTTTATATGTATTTAATTTTACAAATTTACCTAATTTAATTTGAAATATACACTTTTGTATTAAAAAATTGGGATGAAGTTTTTACTAAACTGAAAAAATGACTTTCAATTTGGAAGTTGAAGTTTAAGTTGAAGTTATTGGCTAGAAGTTGGGTTTGCAGGTTAGGTTTCAAGTATCTATCTACATAGCAATCTTCTTCGAATCGTGAGGCTTATATGTGCATGTATGAATTCATTTGTACACGTATGATTTCATGTATGAACATGTGTCCACATATTAGATCTTGTACGCTTGTTGAGCTTCTCCACTGAGCACACAATACCTCAATTTAACGGAAAGTGGGAACGGAAATCTTAAGAGAATGGAGTGTCTTAACACTAGGTTCTTAGAATCCCTTTCAGCGTGTATCTAAAATAAAATTTTTGTCTTTATAATTCTTATCATAACTACCCTCTTAGCTGGTGCTAGCTTTATATTCTTTCAACTATTCAAAAATGATTACAAAAGTCTAATCTTGTTTAATCCGCTATTTTCTTATCCCTTGGTCATTTAAAGGCTATTTTACTCAAAGCTATCCTTGGGGGAACAAAATTTAGAACATGGCTTATGTACTGAGAAGCATAATTTAGATCGTCATCTTAGTATATATATAAATTATAAGTCCATCGTGGCACAGTTGACGTATGTGTAATGGTAGCAGATACGAATTATTTATAGCAAAAGTGAAAAATAAAAAAATAAAAAATATACATACATATAGATTTTTTATAAAGTTAAATCATGATCGTCATTTTATTTATTTGATAATAAATTTTGAAAATTGTGTACAAAACTTAGCACCTATTTATATCTCAATTCTCTTTATATCTTGTCATGAACATTTTTAAAAATTTATTTGAGTAATAGAATACATACATACATACATAGTATAGGGTATACAGAGGGAACTTAGTGCTAAGACACCACGTTCCCCACTTTCCGCCGAATTGAGGCATTGCGTGCTGAGTGGCGGAACTCAACGCCGTGTTACCAAGCCCAGGAAATGAAAAATTCCATTTTCTGGAGTAGGAATCGAATCCACAACCTGTCGCGTTTACAGTCGCACGATTGTGCCTCTGCGCCACGACAGGCGTATAGAACTTAGCGCCTATTTATATCTCAATTCTCTTTATAGCATGTCATGATTTTTTTTAAATTTATTTAAGTAATAGATTGTTACAATATATAAGAAAGGAGCAATACCAAACTTTTTCCCCTTTTTTTTGAAAAATTACGCGGATGTATAAAGTTTTTGCTTCACGTATATATAATGGCTTACTAGCCATCATCATCAGAAGTACTCTTCTGATGACCAATTTAAATGAAGTTAAGACCTGACAAGTAGTTTTTGAGTTATTCGTAATAATTTTCCTTAAAGTCAATTCTCAATTTCTTTTGTAAAATCTCAATTATATATAATTTAACAAACTATTTCAACGTTTTCAAGTTTGACTATACATGGAATGGTGGCAAGAATGTTCGCTTGAAACCGGGTTGCAATGCAGATTCTTAAGCGGAAGTCACCTGTCTCATGTAAAAGAAGATAACAAAATTATTCTGTTATATAATGTTTTTACGTGACTTTGCCTATTTTGATACTTGCTTTTTTAGAGGCCTCTCGTGGCGAGGCACAAGCATGCGACTATAAGCTCGACAGGTTGTGGGTTCAATTTCCACTCCAGAAAATTAAATAATATTTAGTATTTTCAGATCTGGTAACAAGGCAAAGCGCAGCGTTGGTCCACTCAGCACGCAATGCCTCAATGCGGCGAAAAGTGGGGAACTGACATGTTGAAAGAGAACGGAGTATCTTAACACCAGATTCTCAGGTTCCTTTTGTCTACCCTGCCATAGGCGAGATACAGCGTGAAGCTAAAAAAAAAGTAATTTACTTCTTATAATTGTAGAACGGAGTGTCTTGACTCTAGGTTCTCTCTGCCTACACTATTATGCGGAAAAATAAACCTGTGGTAATCAATATAGTCATAGTCCTAAAGAAGACATAACGAGCTAAGAATATAAGCAGGTTTACGCTTTAAGCCGTACAACTGGGGAATCAAAAAAATTGTAATATCAATACACTCCGTTCTTAATTTTCTGCCCTAATTTTAGATATTGTTTGTTAAGTATCCGAACTTGACTCCAGGCTTTGTCTCACTAGTGTAGAGAAATTAACTTTTTTTAAATATAATCATGCCCCCAAGTGGGATTAAAACCCATAACCACTCGCGTTTCATTTCAGACGTTATCCCGCGCCACGATGGCCTCTATTAAAGCTATTTTAAATTCCGATGACAGGGAAACGTATGGCCACTTCATAGTTCGGTTACGTTGCATTAAATATTTTAAGCAATTATGCGGGACGCTTGTTTACAATTTATTATGCTAATGAACTCAGCTATATAGATGGTGGGTTAAATATTGTACACATTGTTGCTAAGAATGGATAATATTTTTTGTTTCGCTTTGGTAAGACAAAGCGCGGCGTTGAATTCCCCCACTTTATAGCGCGCAGTGTCTTGAATTCGGGGCGAATACTTGGTTCTCTTTGACTATCGTGCTATGCGGTATAAGGCGTGAAGCTGCTATTTTAAATGGAAGATTTGAGACGATTGTGGTATATTGAGGATAAGCCTGAGTAATTTATTATTAGTATTGAATAAAAAAATGACATCAAGATCTGTATCCAGCAATGTATACAAAGTGTCATCTTAATTCGTTTAGTAGTTTTAGGATTTGAGAGTGACAAAATCTCATCCATCCTGACAAACTGTTCAATATATAATATTAGTAAACTTTAGCATATTTTTTTTTAACTTCTCGCTGTAACCCGCATATAGCAGGGTAGGCAGAGGGAACCAGAGAACCTAGTGTTAAGACACTCCATTCTCTTTCAACAATTCCATTCCCCACTTTTCGCCGAATTGAGGCATTGCGTGTTGAGTGGCGGAACTCAAGGCCGCGCTTTGCCTTGTTACCAATCCCAAGAAATGTAAATACTAAATTTTATATTTCCTAGAGTGAGAATCGAACACACAACCTGTCGCGTTTACAGTGCTGTTGCACTAGAGAGGATCTAGTGCTAAGACACTCCATTCTCTGTGCTTGACTATTAAGGAAAGCTAGCAATATTTGTTTTTTTGTCGAATATAAGTTTTCTACTGGTTTATTGGCCTCTACAACGAGGTGGGGGAAAGAAAAGATGGTACTCAGTTCTGCAATGTAAGCATTACCTGGCTGCTTTTTTTAAAAGAAAGACAAGGCAAACGAATGTTTAGGTCACCTGATGATAAGTTATGACCAAAAAATTAACAAAACACGAAAACCGTCTTCAAATAAAATGCATTAAAAAGTACTTATTAATAAATTATTACATATAACCCAAAAACTACTTATCAGGTCCTAAGTAATCTTAAATGGGACCACATCAGAACAAGAATCATCAAAACTGGATCACCCAATAAAAAAATATATACACATAAAAAAAACACTCAACTGATAATCTTCTGTTTTTGAAGTCGGTTAAGGAAAAGAATTATAAGCTCGAATATGTTTAACACAACAGTGTGTCCCATTTACGATCTGTTTACACGAGCTATCTGCTCTGAACACGCAGAGTTATGCGAAAGTATGTTACACTGTTTCTGTATCTGAGCTAAAGTATTGTAAAATGTTGTCTTACGCATATCCTTTATGTTGTAGTGGATAGAATAGAATTGAATTTAGTTTATTTTGTGCAAAGGTTAGTATTAATTTTAATAGTAAAAACATACTAAATATTAAAAAGATTGTTTGAGATTGTTTAAAGGATTTACCTTCCTTTTCGATGAATAGGGTAGTTTAAGAGAACCTAGTGTTAAGTCATTCCGTTCTCCGATTTCCCCCAATATCAATACAATGTAATCTGCAAGAACATAGTGCCACGTTTTGTCTTACGAGTATTAAAAGTACATTACATATAAAATAATTTATATGTAATCATTCACCGAATGAGGATCGAAACCACAACCAATGGCTCTTAAAGTCAAATGCTGTCCCAATTTGCCAAAATGGCCTTGAAGATCTTAATACTTTAAGCGATCTCTTAGTTTGACTGCAAACTTTAATAAAGTCAAAGTCAAAGTCAAAGTCAAATAATTTTATTCAAAATAAGAAGTTACAAGCTTCATCATTTTTTGAACGTCAAATAATTTACCACCGGTTCACTAAATTTAATTCCTCAGACCTGAGAAGAACCGGCGCAAGAAACTCAGCGGGACTTTTTTTTTTTTTTTTTTTTTTATATTTAATAAGGAAAGCACTAATAAATATTGAATAAAAAACGTATTTAATATTAACTTTTGATATTTTTTTCATTCATTTCATACTCATATTAGGATGAATTGTATAAAAATATACAATCCGTCATTTTGTTGCGAAGGAAATTTCAAATTTACGTCAATATTGGTTATTTTAAATTACATTGTTATCAGAACTAAAGTTATCAATTTTGAACGCTATCATACACTGAAAACTGTAGATTTCGAAGACCTTGAATATTGAATATTGCCTGTCTTTAAATGTAATGTGTTGTGGGTTCGATTTCCATTGTCTGAATTATGTCTCTATTTTTCAACCCCGGTAAGACAAAGTAACGTCGTTAAGCTCCGCCACTCAACACGCTATGTCTCGGGTTCTGATGGAACTCGGAAACCGCAGTGTCTTGACACTACGCAGGCAAAAGTGTAAGATATTATCTTACTAAAAAATGTTTAGCTCGCTTGAAAAGTGATATTATCACTGGAATTACTTTTTTTTTGCTTAATAAAAATTCACAAAGTTAAAATTTTATTTCAATTTTCAAAGATTAAGGAGTAGATTTTGAAAAAAAATCCAGAACTAATGAGCAAAGTGTTGTAAAGTAACATTTATTTAACTAAACTATAAGGAGTTTCTAGAAATAATTTTTTTATAGAAATGAATTTAATATATTATATATTAAATTAAAATAAATTTTGTCAAATTTATTATGTTCCGTTAAAATGTAAGAAACTCCACTCTTCACAAAATCTTTTTTTCCACGAAATTCTTCATGTTCTCTTTCATCTTGTATTTCTTTTGTTTAGCAGTAGTCAGAGAGAAAGGAGCGCCAAACGCTACGGTCCCTGCATACTTCGTTTGCCTCGTCCACAGTAATTAACCTCTTCATACAAGCCTTCCGGGAGGTCATCATGCTTTTTACGTGACCTTCCTCCAGTATACTATAAGTATATATATTTCCTCCAGTATATATATTTACGTACTTCCAGTAAAATTGTCACTGTGTTCTCGAAGGTCAGGGCCAGGACTTAGGACTTTTCCTTCTTTATTTTCTTCTATGTTATTCTTCTGGTCAATATATTTTATTTATACCTATTAATGTATACCTTAATATAGATATATATCTCCACAGAAGTCCACTTGATAATAAAATTTAAGTGAAGTGACTCCTTTTTTGAAAAATAACTGTATAAGTTCACTTTTCAATAAATTGATCTAAAATATATAATATATATAAAATTAATATAGTTCTAATACATACATATATAGATTACATGTATGTTAATTGTACATTAGTACAATTAGTGTACATTAATTTGTCCGAGATAAATATCGAACCCACGACTTAGGTTTAGTAGACTAATGCTAATCATAAAAAACCTTTTTTTATTACTATTATAGTTAATATACCACAGAAATATTATGGTCTGCTACCTTTTGTTTTAAATTTTTTTTTTCTTTGTATATCATTATTTAGTTCTTTTTTTATTTTGAAACTAGCCCTATAAAAAGTAACTATAAAAATAAATAGAGGAAAAGTTAAGAAATTAAATATTCTAATTAAAATATATATTTTATAACCTTACCTAAAGCAATATTATCATACTATATATGTATATGTAAGATTAATATGAATTTCATTTATTTATGACGAAAAATATATATTGCCTTTATCTGAAACAAAATAAAAAGAAAAATAAAATTGTTAGTTGCTTTAACTGTTACAATTTATAACATACTTGTAAAATAACGAAGTCATTAACTTAACTTCACGCTATATCCCGCATATAGCAGGGTAGGCAGAGGGAACCTGAGAACCTAGTGTTAAAACACTCCGTTCTTTTAAGATTTTGGTGTCCCACTTCTCACCGAATTGAGGCATTGCGTGCAGAGTGGCGGAACTCAACACCGTGCTTTGTCTTGTTACCAAACCCAGGACATGAAAAATTTTATTTCTTGGAGTGGGAATCGAACCAGCAACCTGTCGCGCTTACAGTCGCACGATAATGCCTCTGCGCCACGTCACAACAGGCCTCATAATGTATATAAATATTCCTTATATTATAATAATATTAAATTTAAAAAACTGACCTCGAACAGCTATGTTAATTAAAAGAGCCGCTATGTTTGTATTAATTTCACATGTTAAAATGTTTTCATTTACTCAAAATATTTTATATATATATTATTTTGGTGAAAATATTTCAATTTAAATATCACGCCATTCTAGCACGATAGTTGTGTCATTTTTTACCAAGTTTAAAAATAGAAGGTGGATTGTATTTTTCATATCTTCTTCTCACATACATAGCTTCACGGTGTATCCCGCATATAGCAAGGTAGGCAGAGGGAACCTAGTGTTAAGACACTCCATTCCCCACTTTCCGCCGAATTGAGGCATAGTGCCTGTCGTGGCGCAGAGGCACAAGCGTGCGACTGTAAACGCGACAGGATGTGGGTTCGATTGCCACTCCAGGAAATGGAATTTTTCATATCCTAGGTTTGGTAACAAGGCAAAGTGCGGCGTTGAGTTCCGCCATTCAGCACGCAATGCCTCAATTCGGGGGAAAGTGGGGAACAGAATAAAAAACATGTGTCACTAATTTCAACTATATAAGCATACAGCTAGAAAACCACATATTTTCATCGCCTTTAATAATATTTTTTGCTAGAATTGCTATTTAAAAATCTAAACTGATTTATACGTAGATAAATATATAGGTGCTTCAACAGAAAGATAAGATTTTGTACCTTTATAAACATATATAGATCCATACACGTCCATTGATATGTGCATCTTTAAACAGAATTGGGCCTGCCACTTTCGATGACGATGCCTCGAACTAACACGGTCTCATCTTTCTTCTGACAACCTCTCGCTCTTCGTTCTTCAGTGCCATGCCAAAACCAATTCCTTCTGAATTCTCTTTGTCCTTCTCCTCTTTTCTCCCATGGTCCATAAGGGTGTGGCCCAAAAGGATGTTTACCGCATCCATGATGATGACCAATATTGTGATGGCCATGTTTGTGACCATGGCCATGTGGATGATGGCCGTGTGGTCTACAATTCCCATGATAGTCATGAGGCCTGAAGTGATGTCCTTTGTGATGACCGTGATGGCCGAAACTATGGCCATGATGACCAAAACTCCAAGGGAATTGGTGATGGCCGTGATGAGGAAGACTATGACATCTTGGCGATACTTCCCGATCTCCAGGGGTATTCATCCAGGGTCCATGATGGAAATCAAATCTACTACAGTGAGGTCCTGGCATGTTTCCTTTTCTATCTTTTCCTTTTATTTTATAAACGTTCCTTTTCTGTATTTTCTTGAAGTTGTTGTAGAAATTGTGTTTTTAGTACGAGATCTGACGGTCAAGTGCGCCGTGTTCTATTCGAATGAGCTTTTATATGACGCTATTTCACAATTTTCAAAGGTTTCATGTAATATGATTATAGTTTAGGGGAATATTGTAAAATTTATATGTTTTCTTTATTGATATTTTATTGATTGTATGTCATCTTTATATATGTAACTTACAAATATACCTACGTAGAGATCAAAATTTAATTTAAAGTATTGATTGTGTAAAATTTTATAAATTTTGGTTATTTAGTATCCACCAGTAATAATTCCAATAAACATAAATGTTTAATATTTTCAGATAAAGACAGCATGCTTACTTAAAAATTGACTTTTTTGCTCATAATAAAAACTTGTAGTTTGTTTTTCATAATATAAGTGAACTAAATTTTTGTAGTCTAACGATATGTTATGCTGTAATTGAGATGTATGTAATTGAGATTGTTGATGTAGTATGTTATTTTATCAGGTGTGGCCAACCTGCGGTACTCTGTAAGATTATTTGGGGCTCTCAATAGATTTGATCAACTCAACTCCATTTAATATCACATTGAGATTTAATAATAACAATATCAAATAATTACTAAAAAAATAATAAAAAATATATGTATGTAGTAAATACTTATATTTACGTTTATAAAAAAATATAATTTCTGTATATTTTTCAATAGTAATTTTGCATTTTTGATTGCAGCTCACAAAAATCTTCTAAGTTTGAAGAATGGCTCAGACAATGAAGGAGCTTGACCACCCCTGTTGTATATAGAAGTATAATATAAAAAAATATATTCAGTAGTGGGTAGTGTCGGCTTCCTTTCCAATACAGATATAAAGAACGTTCCGGTATGCGCTAATTAGCAATATTGACAGATTATATGTAAAAAAACTTGGAACGGAGTGTCTAGACACTATGTTCTCTCTCACTACTATCTATACGGGATACGGTGGAAAGATGAAAGAAGAACTTATGATTAACATAATTGAATAACATAATTGAATAAAATAATAATAAAATTCAGATTTTTTTATATTTTTACAACAAAGTCACTTTTCTACCGCCTTCCTGACTATATAGAGTTGATTTCACAACATTGTGCAATACAATGAGTCATATTATAATTTCACAATATTTCATAATATTAACTCTTAACCATCTAACATGGGTCTTACAGACCTGACCATTAATTTTTCGTGAACATTCCGGTGACAATTTCGTATGGACCTTTACCTCTTCCCTGAACCCTACTGTACCATAAAATCAGTCGCCGCAGTTCGATGTGTGTTCGATGCTATGCGATTGTCACAGATGAATATAAAACGGGAACCTCAGGTCTTGGAAACCCACTCATGACCACATAATTATGTGATTTTTCCTCACTCGAATTTATTAACAGTTTTTGTCAAAAGTGGCTCTATGTTATAATTTCAGCATTAGATGGAGTACGATATGCTGGAAGACAAAAGCCTACTGAATTTCAAAGATTGCAATTTTTTAATCTTTTTATTTTATTTAAAATTTTAATGTTCCTCCATGTTTATTGTGTATCAAAAATTTTAAAAAGTTACTAAGGAATTCCTATAAATTGTCATAATTTTTGTGGGTCCCATTTTCCAAACAGATTTGTAAGTTCAAAATCGGAGTCAACAACATTCATCAGATATTAAAAAATATATTGTACATCTTAATGTGTCTCTATATCTAATAAATAGTTTGAACCAACTTTTTACATACATACATACATAGCGTCACGCTGTATCCCGCATATAGCAGGATAGGCAGAGGGAACATAATGTTAAGACACTCCGTTCCCCACTTTCCGCCGAATTGAGGCATTGCGTGCTGAGTGGCGGAACTCAACGCCGCGCTTTGCCTTGTTACCAACCCCAAGGAAATGAAAAATTCCATTTTCTGGAGTGGGAATAGAACCTGTTGCTTTTATACTCACATGCTTGTGCCTCTGCGCCACGACGGGCGTACACAGACGATACATATAAAACCTATAAAGTAACATGAAGATATTCAATTTATATAGAAAATATGCAAAAATAAAAAAAAATATGTTAAAAAAATAAAAATATATTCCCGTACCGGGAATCGAACCCGAGCCTCCTGGGTGAAAGCCAGGTATCCTAGCCACTAGACCATACGGGAGATACACGAGAATATAAAATTTTTAAATTTGTTTCAATAGATAATCTGTAAGCTTTTTTAGTTTCGCTTATATTCTGTCGTGGCACAGAAGCACAAGCATGCGATAGGTTGTGGGTTCGATTCCCACTTCAGAAAACAGAATTTTTCATTTCCTGGGTTTGGTAACAAGGCAAAACGTGATGTTGATTTCCGCCACACAGCACGAAATGCCTCATTTCGGCGGAAAGTGGGGAACAGAGTGTCTTAACACTAGGTTCCCTCTGCCTACCCTGCTATATGTGAGATACAGCGTGAAGCTATGTATGTATGTACTTATATTATTCATTTATCTATATTTTTCCATAGCATGACCTTGCAAAAAAGACCTTGATAACAATAATATTATTTTCAGCGTTTTTATTACAAATTGAGGTCATTCGTGTCGCAGAGATACAAGTGCGTGACTGTAAACGATATTTGTTTATAATGCGATGAGTTGTGGGTTCGAATCCCACTCCAGTAAGTGAAATTATTAAATATATAGTTAATATTATAATTTCCTCGCTCTTGTAACAAAGCGAACCGCGGCGTTGCGTTTCGCCACTTAGCATGCAATTCCCGAGTTTGGCGGAAAGTGGGGAATGGAGATCTTAATAGAACGGGAGTGTCTTAACACTTGGTTATTAGGTTCCCTTTGACTAATCTGCTATGCGCGGGATACAGTGAGAAGCTAAAAAACCAATAAAATAAAATACTTTATTCAATTATTAAAAAAGAAGAAATTTGCAATTTTTAGTTGTTTATACATGTTTTTATTATTTAAACAAAGAAAATCGGTATTTTAAAACTAGTTCTATTTAAATCGTACAAATCTATGTTAAATTACCGTCAACGTCATTTGTTCTCACTATGTTATTATTATTGTACTTTTAGATGCCGTCGAAGCGCAGTGATAGCGTATGACCGTAAAAGCGAATGAGAGGGGAATGTGAGTTCGATTGCCACTCGGGGTAATTTTTAACATTATATTATTATCATTTCGCATCGATTTACGCCATTCAACACGTAAAGTCGCGTATTCAGGCGAACAGAGTGTCTCGACACTGGTTTCTCTCTAACTACCCTGTTATAGTGAAAAATAGTGAAACTGAAAACATACATACATACATAGCTTCACACATATGCTGCAGATAGCAGCGTCGGCAGAGAGAACCTAGTGTTAAGACACTCCGTTCCCCACTTTCCGCCGAACTGAGTCATTGCATGCTGAGTGGCGGAACTCAACGCCTCACTTTGCCTTGTTACCAAACCCAGGAAATGTAAAATACAATTTCCTGTAAATTAGGGATTGCTAGTGAATCTGCCAATTTACAAAAGGTAAGCCGATGGAAACCGTGTAATATGGACGCTCCACCATTGCCACTGAGTCATAATATAAACATTCAAGGTGAATAAAATATATTTTAATCAATACTATTTGTGTTTCAATATTTAGTTTTTATTGTATCTTTTCAAGGCTAAATTTATTTCTACTGAATGTTAATAATTTGCATAATACTTCTATATTTGATGTGTCTTTCTTATTGTGGGTTCGATTCCCACTCCAGGGAATGATTTTTTTTTATTTCCTGGCTTTGGTAACAAGGCAAAGCGCGGCGTTGAGTTCCGCCACTCAGCACGCAATGCCTCAATTCAGCGGAAAGTGGGAAACTCTCTCCCTCTGTCTACCCTGCTATATGCGGGATACAGCGTGAAGCTATGTATATGTGTATGTATGTGTGCTACCTTATCGTAATGGTTGTAGGTTCGATTCCCATTTGAAGCAATATTCCTGATATTATGTAATGTTAATATTTGTATTATATTTATCGATCATTAGAGAACAAACGGTACACTAAAGATAAGCAACGTCGGGTTTTTCTTATCATATCTCTCTATAACGTACAATAATACACGCGATTGATACTACGCAGATACTACATCTGACTATACTCTGGGAAATCCCTGCTAATATTATAAATGTGAATATAAGTTTGTTTGTTACGCTTTAACGCAAAAACTACTCAACTATAAAAAATTAAAAAAATATATATTTTGACAATTATAACTGTTTGTCAAAATCTAGCTACTTTAAAGTCTTCAAATTAACGCATATATGCACTATTTTTTTTTATGAATAACGGATGGCAAACGATCAGAAGGACCACCTGATGGTAAGTGGTTACCTTCGTCCATGAACATCTACAACACCAGACATGTTGTAGATGCGTTGCCAACCTAGAGGATACAGATGGAACGGGAGGACAATGTAGTAGTCCGCTATCGGAACCACCACATTTTGGCGAAAGGATGGGTGGAAAAGGGGAAAACCTAACTTACATGCCATCGAACCGATGCATGCCGATAGCTTATTTAGAAGAGTGCAGAATGCTAATATATATTTTTAAAATAATGCATAAAAAGTATATTAAATTAATAAAATAAATGTTACACACATACTACGAAATTTTATTTTGGGTCAGATAGTTATATTACAACACATTTAATATCTCCCGTATGGTCTAGTGGCTAGGATACCTGGCTTTCACCCAGGAGGCTCGGGTTCGATTCCCGGTACGGGAAAGTTATTTTTAGTTTTGTTTCGCATGTACGTATCTAAAAATAACGTTTAAGACATTAACAATACTGAAATACTGTATTGATTTTATAAAAAGAGCTTATATTGTGAAAATTTTCAACATTTCGTAGATTTAAAATTTATTTAAATTAAAAAAAAAATCGATGAAATTATTTCATCGAATATATTGTTTTAACACCTTATATTATGTGTGTGGCAGGGAGCACAACTAATATGACACGTAATTAATTATTTCAATAAAAAATATACTAATAAAAAAATGTACCTTCTAAAAAGAAATTTCCCGTACCGGGAATCGAACCCGAGCCTCCTGGGTGAAAGCCAGGTATCCTAGCCACTAGACCATACGGGAGATAACATATTAATTGTAATACTTCTATCTAAGTCGAAATAAAATAAAAAGATATAGAATACAATATATTAATAATATTTCGATATGAATATTCACGCATTTTTATCAACTAGTGTAGATGCGTCCTCGTAGATGCGTTAACAACGTGTTGCCTTAGTAATATACCGATATGCTTCCGACGTTGTCACATTTAAATTTAGTTAAGATCTAACGAGATGTTTTTGAGTTATTCGTAATAATTTCACTTTTAAGTGTTTATCCGTTGTCCTTTTATGTTAAAAGTCATAATTATTTAAACTAATCTCTTATTATTATGGTATTCATGTAAAAGCTCCATCTAAAGTGAAGACAGAATACCATAATCAGTAAAACCAAGCTTAAACTGAAGCTCTGCGGGTTTCACTGTTACACTGATAGTTAGATGTAACAATGTGCGAACGCTAAGCTTATTATATTTGCTATTCTATTGTCATTTGTCCTATGTGAAATGTTAAAATAGTAACTATTGTAAAATTAGTAATTTAGTAAACTTGTTGCCCCCGTTAACGCGTTAACAACGCGTTGTCTTTAGTAATGTATATGCCACTTTGTATAAACATGGACGTCAAACCATGGTACTGTATGTAACATTTATTTTATTAATTTAATATACTTTTTATTAGCATTCTGCGCTCCTTCTCTATATAAACTATAAGTGTGCCAAATTTCATGCTTATGTTCGCGTAATTTTCGTAAAAAGGGGTACAAAGTTTTTGCTTCACGTATTTGTATATAGATCTATACGGTGAAGCGTGAATATGTTGATAAATCGAAGATATTTTTCAAGGCAGGTTTAATTTTAAAGAAAAAATTACCAGAATTTGTTGTTTATGTACTAATTTAAAATAAGGAATAGGTTATCAATTCGGACGGAGTGTCTTGGCACTAGATTCTAGAGTAAAGTTGATTCTAGAGTGTTCTTACCGGGTGTACCAATTTTGATGATTCTTTTTTTATATGATAGCTAGTGCTTCTGATGTGGTTCCATATAAATTAAGTTAAGATCTGACAAATAGTTTTTAAGTTATTCAGAATAATTGCACCTTTAATGAATTTTCTTTGAAATAGTTCTTTTTTGTTAATATCTTATTTATTTATTTAATACTTTATTACACCAACAAAAATATATATGTATGTTATAATAAATACAGAGCAAGAAGAGAATATAATTTTGATATAAAGGCGGCCTTATCACCACAGGTGATCTCTTCCAGGTAACCCTTACTAGAAGTTAGAACAGAATACAAAAAGATATGGGTTGGTGTACAAATGATTAAAATATTTACTTAATATAATAAACCTACTTAAACTTTTCAACCTAAATATTAAATGCAAGCTTACATAAATAACTTCATAAGTATCGTCGTCGTCGTCGTCTCAGCCGTGCGACGCCCACTGCTGGACATAGGATCAAGGACTTCACGACAATCGGTCTTGCGCCTCCCGCATCGAGCGGCTTCCGGCGATCTTGACCAGGTTTTTATATTAATATGTTTATATATTATAAACTTACATAGACAATAATTAATAATTAATTATATCACAAAACCACAGACAAAATTATAGTAAAAAGATATTTTATTTCATGTTAACACGCCTTCCTTCCGCTCTTTGCAAAGAAATCAGCCCTCAGTGGCTTACGCCTTTGTTCTTCAATTTCGTCTTGTTTCACGGAATTCAATATACAACTTTGGTAAATAGTTTAGAAGAACCTCTTTATGTTACTTATTATATCCTAATCCTTAAGAATTGGTCATTATTAGGTCATTCAGTTTGAACGAGTTGAATGTTAGTGAAGCCATGGCGCAGTGGGACAGCGTATAACTGTAAACACGATTGGTTGTAGGTTCGATTCTCTTTTTTATTGATAAAGAATGGCAAACGAGCAGAAGGACCACCTGATGGTAAGTGGTTACCTTCGCCCATGGACATCTACAACACCAGAGGAGTTGTAAATGTGTTGCTGACCTTGTGTTTAGAAAGGAGGGGGAGGAAACAATGTAGTGACCACGACAGTCCGCCATAGGAACAACCACATTCAGAGGAAAGGATGGGAAAAGGGAAAACCTTGCTTACATGTCATCGAACCGAAATCATCATCAGATATTTGGTGGTTCGTCTTTGACATGATAGTGATCGCGAGCCAGACGGAGGATAAACCTCCTACCACCAAACTACTGGGATACCCGCCTTTTACGGGACGCTATCCAGCGGCGGAGGGGAATTGTATTCTAACCCGTTCCCACAGGGAATTCTACATTCTAGAGATTTCTACATTCACTCATATTTCGTATTTCAGTTAAAAAACCTAATTAAACTGAATAATAAGTGTCTTGACATTAGATTCTCGCGTCAAGTTGCCTGTAGTCTGTATTTTTTTTGTGTTATATCTTTTTACTGGGTGATACAATTGTGCTGATTTTTTATACGAGTATGATAGCTAGCCTATGCTAGCCTAATGTGGTCCTATTTAAATTTAGTTAAGGTGTGACATATAGTTGTTAGGTTTTTCGTAATATTTTTTTCTTTACAATGCATTTTCTTTGAATTCGCTTTTATTTTTTAATAATTATTATTTATATGGATACCTGGTATCAAACCCACAACATTGCATGAACAGTCTACCTTACCACTGAGCCATTCAGGTTACATTTTCTTATCCACATGTTAAGATACATTTCAAGTGCTTTAAACAAAATACACAAACAACATAAGTTACATATTCGTCGCGACAAATTTTCAATTTTTCTATTGAATTTTGAACTCTATTATTAGTAAAATAAAGTGTATATTAGAATACAGTTGACATGATAGGTTTTAACGACTCCACGTCACGTAGTTCCTTGAGAACTTCAGAAATCACCGGAGGAGTGAAGGGCGACCATGTTTAAAGTTTTTTTTACACATAATAGGATAGAACCTAGGGAGTAGTGTCAAAACACTCCGTTCGCCACTTTTCGCCGAAATTTGAAACATTGCATGTTTTTTTATTTATTTTTTAGAACACCTCCAACATAGATCGGAGTCCTTATTTACTTATGCAAGAATTTTACTTATTTAAGTATCTTATTTGTATTTTTTTATAGTCTATTTATCTATTTTAATTTTTTCCATTTTTATGTTCGAAGGGGAAATTTACGCTTACTTGCTAGCGTAAATTTCCGAACGATGAAATTAAATGAAGTTTCAAATAATCGTGACGCAGAATTAAAACTTACAATCAATATTTGCAGTCAGACGTTCTTTAGCAAAATATTGCTTATGATGTTGAAAAAATTGATTGTTTTCTGATATCCAGAAAGATCATAATTATATTGTTAAAGAATTAGAATTTTTTTTCATATCAAAAAGCATTTCCAACGTCTAAAGTCTTGAAGAGAATTGTTGATCTAAACTAAAACTAAAAAAAAATATAAACCGGTAAAACAAACATATATTTTACCTATCTATCCAACATCAAAATTTACCTAACCAAATATTTAAAATGAACACAAATTACACTGAGTACAAATCGAACCCACTACTGACAAATAAACGTTAATACATTTCCTTACTGCGCCACGATGACATTGACGATATATAATGCTAACTAGCAACTTAAGTAATACATTATTTATGTACTGTTTTTCAACGCTTCATGCTTTATACCATATATCAGGTGAGACAGAGAACCTAGTGTCAAGACACTCCGTTCTCCACTTTCCACATGAATTCGATACATTGTATGTTTGGTAGGAAAAATCAACGCCGCGCTTTCTCTTACCAGATCATTCCCCCAAATAGAAATCAAACCCAGAACCATTCGCGCTTATAATCAGACCCTATCCCATTGCACTAAGACGGACTCACATATATGATATACCTACCTACCTAACTTCTCGCTTTACCCCTAGCGGGGTAGTCAGAGAGAACGGAGCGACAAACGCTATGGTCCCTGCATACCTCTTTCGCCTCGTCCACAGTCATTAACCTCTTCATGCATGCCCTCGGGGGGTCCTCATGCTTTTTAAGTGACCTTCCTCCAGTATCATTGATACTGTGTTCTCGAAGGTTAACCGAGATCTCCTCCTCCTCCGTCCTCCTACGTCTCTTGCCGCTCACCTTCGCTTCATATATCTTTCTCTCTATACAATATATGATATTTAAAAAAAAAATCCCCAATAAAAATATCTCAGTATGGACACTCTACATCTTGCATATTTACACTTGAGAGCATTTTGTAGTGTTGATTCCGTAACGACTTGAAAATTTCTCTCATGTTTGTTAAATAGATAATTATATACTTTGCGTCGACAACTTCGCTTAACATTATTTAACAACGTGACGCAGTGAGTGTCTGACTGTACACGTGATTGGTTGTAGGTTCGATTCCCACTCGAAGGAATACGTAGAATTTTATGAAAATAATTTTAACTTTTCTGCTCTGCTGAGACAAAGCGCGGTATTTATATATATTATGGTATATAAAAATGAAATTAACGTCTGTAGTGGCGCAGAGGCACAAGCGTGTGACTGTAAACGCGACAGGTTGTGGGTTCGATTCCCACTCCAGGAAATTGAATTTTTCATTTTCCTGGGTTTGGTCACAAGGCAAAGCGCGGCGTTGAGTTCCGCCACTCAGCACGCAATGCCTCAGTTCGGCGGAAAGTGGGGTACGCGGGATACAGCGTGAAGCTGCGTATGTATGTATAAAAATGAAGGGTAGATTTAAGAACGACGTGTCTTGATACTAAGTTGTTTTTGAGTATCTTACTATGTAGGATGAAGCGGGAAGTTAAAAAGTAACAAAAATATTTACTGTTCATATAAAATTCATCCCATTGATGGAAGGATAATAAAATAAAATAAAAAAAGAAATGCACTAAAATGTAAAGTTATTACGAATTACTCAAAAACTAGAAATTTGTTCTTAACTAAATTTACTCGGTAATACCTCTACATTAGACGCATCAGCTATCATATAAAAGACAAACAAAATTGGTTCACTCAGTAAAATATTATGCAGTTAATACAAAGTCAAAGTCAAATAATTTTATTAAAAAAAGTTACAAGCTTCATTTTTTGAACGTCAAATAATTTACCACCAGTTCACTAAATTTAATGCCTCAGACCTGAGAAGAACCGGCGCAAGAAACTCAGCGGGATTTTTTTTTTATTCGTCAATGGTTTACAATTTATTTATTAGAAAGGCAAACAGTATATTAATACACAAAACAAAAAAAACAATAATAAAATTGTACATACACCAATAAAGTCTCCAAAGAATTATAAAACATATATGACATGCAAAAAATTAAAAATTGAAATTACAACAAAAACAGAACATTTTTTTTAAATAGAATTAAAACACAATTATTAAAATAATAATAATAATAAATAATATTATGGTTATTAAATATCAATACAATTAATTGCAGCTTTGAAGTTATTGAAAGTAACAATTATATAGGATGTCCCAAAATTAACGCAAGATTTGAATTAAATAGAAAATGCCATTTTTAGTTTTAATAGCGAATGAATAATGAATATAATAGCAAATGGCGGCAAAGTCAAATCTTGCATTAATTTTGGGACACCTTAATATTAGTGACAATGATACCTTTGAAACCGACAAGGAGAATCCTCTCCTTTTACTGACTTTGAAATTTGAAAGGAGAATCCTCTCCTTTTACTGACGAGTAGTTTTTGAGTTATTTGTAATATTTTTTTTTTTAGTGCATTTTAATATAAATCGACGTTTTTGTTAAAATTTAAATTATTTATACACACACATTCACCATAATAATTATGTCACATGTAACAACATACAAAAGTAAACACATTTCCGGTTTTTTACTCAAACGATATTTACCAAGCGGAAATTGAAGGTGTTGAGAGGTTTCCAATAAGACCGTATAGTACAGCTATAATCGCGGTATTAAATGTATGTATGTACGTATATAATATCCTGTTCGTAAGAGTCAAGTGTGGATAAATATTATTTATTCATATCTATAATCGACTTCGACAAGAGAAGATTTCTATTCGATTTGTTTTTTTTTGGGTGAACCAATTTTGATGATTCTCTTTTTGTATGATAGCTAGCGCTCCTGATGTAGTCCTGTTTAAATTTAGTTAGGGTTTGGTTAGTAGTTTTTGAGTTATTCGTAATAATGTTACTTTTTAGCATATTTTATTAGCCTTAGGTTTTTTTTTTGTTAAAATCTATACATTACATGTATTTATTTTGATATGTATATGTCCTCTATTATGCAGGATAGGCTGAAAGAAACGTATTTAAGGGAATTGCGTGTTGTGCGAACTAACCCAACGTCGTCAACATTTTCATATCAAGAGCAAGCCAAGTTCACTTTCTATTCGACTTCGAGATATGTTTTAGAAACGGAGATTAACAGTCAAAGGTCCCTCTGCAACGCTATGCTAGATTCTGTTCGCGACTTCACTAAAATCTTTTTTATTCTTTTTCAGCTTCTCACCATAGTGTATCCCTGTAAGGGGACGGGGTTAGAATACAATTGCCCTCCGCCGCTGGGTAGCGTCCCGCAAGAGGCGGGTATCCCAGTAGTTTGGTGGTAGGAGGTTCGTCCTCCGTTTGACTCGCGACCACTATCATGTCAAAGACGAACCGCCAAATATCTTATGATGTGTTCCAGTTCGATGGCATGTAGGTTATTATAGCCTAGCCAGGTTTTCCCCTTTTCTACCCATTCTTTCCCCAAAATGTGGTGGTTCCGATAGCGAACTACTACATTGTCCTCCCCTTCCATTTTTCCTTATCTTCTAAGTTGGCAACGCATCTACAACATCTCTGGTGTTGTAGATGTTCATGGGCGAAGGTAACCACTTACCATCAGGTGGTCCTTCTGCTCGTTTGCCATCCGTTATCCATAAAAAAAAGTTCTTTTTTTTTCAGCTTCTCACTCTAGTGTCAAGACGCTAGGCCGAATTCGGGACATTGTGTGCTATGTGACGGAACTCAACGCCGCGCTTTATCGTACCGGAGTGAAGAAATAAAAATTATTTTAATATACGACAACACAACGAATCACGTTTACTGTCGGACTTCCACTGCATTACGATGACCTCGAGACAGCAAATGTTTCTGAATTTATAAAAAATAATTAATATATTATATTATTGGAAAAAATCGAAACGAAATCAAAATTTATTTTAGCCTATATGTTCATCTGATGTATAAGCTATAAAACTGCAAAGTTTCATCTAAATCCGTTCAGTGCTTTTAGCGTGAAAGAATAACAAACATAAAAAGATTGGAATATTATTTTGCCATAAAATACAGGCATTAACGCCATTTAACAAGTTTATGCGTCATAATGCAGATGACTATATTAGATTGCGTGTCAAGAAGTTCACTTATCCGTGTACAAAATTGAAATACAATTTTGTACTCTATATAAACGTAATAAGATCGATAATTGATTAATAATATGAGTCCGCTGGCCTGTGACCAGGCGCCGTGAAAATGGCTACTCATGATGCTACATACGGTTAGTTAAGTTAGTGCTTATTTTAAAATTTGTTAAATACAGAGATTATAAGGCTAGACGTGGCGCAGTGACACAAACGTGCGACTGTAAACGCGATATATTGTGGGTTCGATCCCCACTCCGGGGAATATTAAATATTCAAATAATTTATATTTAAAAATTTCATTTCCTCGCTTTGGTACCAAGGCAAAGCGCGGGGTTGAGTTTCGCACTCAGTCGGAATGCTTCATTCAATACGATGAAAGTAGGGAACGGAAATATTAAAAGAAAACGAATTGTCTTAACACTAAGTTCTCAGGTTAAGACAATATTTTAGCATCACGCTGTATGTGCGAGATACAGCGTGATCCTAAAATAATTAATATTTATTATTTTAATTTTTTTGCTGTGGTAACAAAGCAAAGCGCGGCGTTGAGTTCCGCCACGCGGAGTGTATTGATACAATCCATTTCAATTAATTATTAATATGTGATGGTAAACTTTCAATCCCTTTTTACGAAATTTGGTACAATTAACTAAGCCAAATTTTCTGCATCAACAGGGATACTAACAGCAAAAATAAAGTCTAAGTTCACTTTTTAAGTTAATATATATATATATATAGATAATTAATATTTTAACAAAAAAGGAAAGACTAAAAAAAAACCCCTTTATAAATAATTTTTTTACAAGTAACTCAAAAAATATTCTATTCTTAGGTCTTAACTAAATCACCACCATATCAGAAGCACTAGCTATCATATTAAAAATGAATTATCACCATTTGTTTACCCAGTGGAAAGCTATGCGGTAACACACATAAAAAATACAATCAAATCGACAATTTCCTCCTGTTTTGAAAGTCGGTTAAAAAAAGAAGTATATTATTCCTAAAATGCTAAATTGTCATTTTCGAATATAAGTCCAAATAAAAAAGCTTATAGCCTAATAGTAACAGTGTGTAACAAAATGACTGAGTGTGTCTCGTTCATGATAGAAGTACATGAGTTGCATAATGCATCAGTAAGTTTATGATGATACTGCCAAAGGTGAGAATAATAAGAAAATCTGGGAAATGAACCATTAATAATAAAATCAAACGTCTGTCGTGGCGCAGAGACTGTTAACGCGACAGGTTGTGGGTTCGATTCTCACTCCAGGAAATGGAATTTTTCATTTCCTGGGTTTGGTAACAAGATAAAGCCCGGCGTTGAGTTTGGCCACTCAGCACGCAATGCCTCAATTCGACGGAAAGTGGGGAACGGAGTGTCTTAACACTAGGTTCCCACTGCCTACCCTGCTATATGTGGTAAACAGCGTGACGCTATGTATTTATGTATTTAATAATAAAATTAATGGCTTGCAATTGCTAACACGGCGTTGAGTCCTGTGACTCAACAGGCAAAACGTGAAGAAGAAATTTTGGGAATGGAGTATCTTGGATGTATTAATTCGATTGTCTATATTTCGTTACTTATCATTAAAACATGTAAAACTTGTGAGGCAAAATTAATTTATATAGTTTGTTTCTATCTCAGCTTCACGCATTTTTTATTTTAGTGTATTTGGGAAACGTTTAGTGACAAAACGCGGCGTTGAATTCCGCAGGAAGAAGAATGTCCGTTGAAAGAAGACAACAGACTCTCTTTAGATCAGTTACCTGATCTGTGTACCTTACTATAAGTTGTAAAACATAAAGACATTAAATTCAACTGTTTAACTACTATCCACTGTTCAACACTCAACACAAAGAGAACGGAATGTCTTGACACTAGATTCTCTACCTACTGCGCCTTACGGGAAAAAACGTGAAGCGTATAAATTAGAAATATCCTATCATATATAAAACAGCAAGCAGACCCATACATCAAAACAAATATGTACTAAATCTTTATAAGTAAGCTATAAAAATCGTTGTTCACCATAACTTTCTGCAAAGCCTACATACACGGTAAGTTAGGAGCAATGAGTGGAATGCGAATCGTTAATTTACGGGAAAACGGCGTCTTGTCCTGAATCACAATGCTTATGAGAATGTATGGCTCAATCTATTGGAGACAAGGTTTTGCACTTGGGCATTAAATTGTGTTTACAATATCGATCATTTTTTGTTCTTCAGCCTTACTCATTATTCATGTACGGTAAATAAAGAGAACTTAGTATAAAAGTACTCCATTCGCCATCGAAATTTGAGACATTGCGTCTTAAATGGCGAAACTCCTTTTTTTTTCTTTTTTTTATGGATATCGGATGGCAAACGAGCTGAAGGACCACCTGATGGTAAGTGGTTACTTTACCCCATGGACATCTACAACACCAGAGTTGTTGTAGATGTCGTTGCCGACCTAGAGGATACAGATGGAATGTAATGGACAATGTAGTAGTTCGCTACCGGAACCACCACATTTTGGGGAAAGGGTGGGTGCTAGAGGGAAAAACTCAATGATATACCAGAGCGAGTAAATGAAAGCAATTTAAATATAATGTTACCCCTGAATGACGATCGAAGTCACAACCAATCGTCTTTGTATTTAGACACTGTCCTAAGCTACGATGGGTGCTATCACTTTATTTTACATTTATTCTAATTAATATATTACTTAAAAAGGAAATCGACTTCAAATAACATGCTTTAATAAATACAATTATTACAAATAATTAAAAAAACGACTCGTCTGATTTTAGCTTATTTAAATAGACCACATTAGTAGCACTAGCTATCATATAAAAAAGAATCATCAAATTTAGTTCACTTTGTAAAAAGTTACGCAGTAACACACACAATAAAATACAATTAAGAACCTCCTTTTCTTTGAAGTTTGGTTAAAAATATAACAATTCCTATTTTTAAACAAGGGGTCCCTAAAAATAAACAGCCGTCACAAATACATTTTAATCCGGCTCGAAGGACCATTTTCTTCTTAGCGCCAAATTGATAAAATCTCATATTTCACGTTGAAACGTATTGAAAATATCACGCGTCGACAAAAAACGCTTTTTCCAATCTCCCGTGATGGCCGACTTTGATATTTTTCTCAATATGACGATATACCTTTGATAATATTCCCATTTCTTGAGAACGCTGATAACGGAGGGAGTTATTATGTTGGTTTATGATACCTCGCGCTGACGTAAAAACGTCTTAAACAGGTATGCGCATTGGTTTACTATGAAAATCGAGATAAGAATGTCTTAGTGTTGCTATCCAAAGCTGTTTTGGGTTCGATTTCCACTTGGGGTACAATGTCTTGACATTAGGTTGTCTCCGACTATCCTGCTATGCCAGAAAAAAAATATATTTTATACTAGCATGATATTTAGAAGAAGAGAATTCTAACTAACATTATATTTAGACCTTTTTATTCGTCGTGGCTCACTGGCATAATGTCTGTCAATGAATGCGATGGTTGTCGGTTCGATTCCAGTTGAAACAATGGCTGACAATGGCTTAATTATTTCCCTTGCCTCCAAGATGAAGTGTTGCGTGTTCCAACAGTCAAAACGTAATATCTCCATATAATATATAAAACCTCTTTATAACATATCGACGATATAACTAACAAATAATACAAGGCAAAGCGCGGCGTTGAGTTCCGCCACTCAGCACGCAATGCCTTAATTTGGCGGTAAGTGGGGAACGGAGTGTCTTGACGCTATTTTCCCTCTGCCTATCCTGCTATATGCGGGATACAGCGTGAAGCTATGTATGTATGTATATAATTAAAAATATATTTTAAGACTTTTATAATAAAGTATTTAATAACGTCACATATTTATTTGGTATTTCGAATATCAATTGAGGGTATATTTAAAACTCATATTAATTAACTTAGCAAAAAATACATATAGATTTATTTTGAAACGTAATTGAAATTTTAGACCAATATTATATTTTAATTATGTTCTTTAATGAAATATTATAATAAGCATAGTTTAATTTTTAATCAATTTCGTCTGAATTTAGACTCAAAAAATAATATACTTCTATTGACTTTATTATTTTTTTTTAATTTCAGTAGTCTGAGAGAAACTAGCTAGTGTCAAGACACTGTGACTGTCCAATTTCCGCCTAAATTAGACATCAACCATGCGCTTTATCTTACAAACGCGGTAAATGGAAATTATCTAAATATAATCATTCCGTGGATGGAGATTGAATCCATAACTAATTTTGTATATTGTTTTTTTGAAATTTTATAGTCTTAATCACACACTTAAGAAACGTAAAACATACTTAGAAAACGTAAAAAAAAACAGAATGTTAACAACATAAATAAGTCGTAACAAGCGTGTAAGAATTTCGACGCAGACGGATATAGAACGCATGGCTTAGTGGTCAAGAGCGCTTGGACGGTTTCCAAGAGGCGCGGGTTCGAGTCCCGCTGCGTTAAATTTTTACGTTTTCTAATTATATTAATCAGATACTGTCCTATTAATATACATAATTTTTTTTTTAACATAATTTTCGTATGATAATTTTCATTTAAAAGTTAGAGACAATTTAGTACTTAAACACCCCAGTCTCCTCTTTTATAGCTCAGTGTGACATTGAAATGATTTGAAAGAACTCTGAATCATATTTTCTAGAAAATTACTATATTGAAGCTCGAATAGAATTAATCTGAAAAGTAATAAAATCTAATATTATATTTTAAATAAAAACTTTGATAGAAACTAATAACGTAAAATTATGAAAATTTCAATCAACTTAGAAAGATTTTGCCAATACAAATATATACTTTCCAAGTTGTTTTCTTAATAGTTATATATATAATATTTTTTCAAGTTTTAAAATGTTGATCACACACTTAGGAAACGAAACACATATTTAGAAAACGTATTGAAATTTGGCAAATGATTGTTCTTTGAAATAATCTTTGAGTAGCAGCAATTTGTAAGAATCTCTCTACAGAGATGCTATCAACAAACAATAATAGTAACAAGTGTATAAGAATTTCGATGCAGCCGGATATAGAACGCATGGCTTAGTGGTCAGAGCGCTTGGACGGTTTCCAAGAGGCGCGGGTTCTAGTCTTGCTGCATTCAAATTTCAGTGCCTTGACACTGGGTTCTATCTTATCTGTTCGATCCTTAATCTCCTTAATTATAAATGGGAATTCAAGTATGTTTGTTACACTTTCACCCCAATACTACTCAACTGATTACCATAAAACTTTGTACACATACATATGTATTCTTAGAGGTATTAAAAATAGGATTATTTAAATATTTTGGCTGACATAATTGCTTGTCAAAAAAAAATGAAAATCTTGATCTTACCTACAAATTAACGCATATACGCACTATAACACTATAGTATGTAATATAGACTGCCATTGACCACTCGAAGCCGTGAGTAACAGATGGTGTGGAATAGAGTGTGAAATTGTAAAAAAAAATATGAATTTTTTTAAATAATTCTAAGCTAAATTATAATAGATCTATTTTAAAATAGACTACAATATATATATTAGCTCCTCTACGTTACTAAGTTAATTTTAGACAAAGATGAACGACGAGTGTGGAAACGCCACACATCTCAGACTGCGCCACTTGGAGACTTCAAATGAGAAATTTTAATGAATTCTCACCATCTTCGGTGTAACGTTGAATAAAATTAAATGGAAAAGACA
This sequence comes from Philaethria dido, assembly GCA_033558755.1. Lineage (NCBI taxonomy): Eukaryota > Metazoa > Arthropoda > Insecta > Lepidoptera > Nymphalidae > Philaethria > Philaethria dido. The sequence goes on along the minus strand of JAKGSA010000680.1, from coordinate 56,657 downwards.
TAAATATATTTATACTTTTAACTAATTCCAAAGAAGAAGGTTCTAAAGTGTTTTTTTTTATGTATATTACTGAATAAATTTTTCCTGGTTGAATCAATCATCAAATGATACTTTTTTTACATGATTTTTTTATATGACGCCAAATATCTTATAATGTGTTCCGGTTCGATGGCATGTAAGCCAGGTTTTCCCCTTTCCGACCCATCCTTTCCCCAAAATGTGGTGGTTCCGATAGCGGACTACTACATTATCCTCCCTTTTATCTGTATTCTCTAGGTTGGCAACGCATCTACAACATCTCTGGTGTTGTAGATGTTCATGGGCGAAGGTAACCACTTACCATCGGGTGGGTTATCCTTAAAAAATATGATATATGATTTCTAATACTTCTGACGAGTAGTTTTGAGTAATATTTAACTTTACAGTGAAAAGAGAAATCGGTTTTCATTTTTTGTTATTTTTTTATTATTTCAACTATTATTCATATTTAGGACAAGAAAAATATTTTGATGCCTGTAAAATATTGAACGTAACTTAATTCGAACCCCAAGATTCTTATATTTTGTGTATGTAATAAGGTATAATTCAACATTTTTGATTTAGCTTTATAATTTAAAGTGTTATTCACGCACTTATAGTGTAAAAAATTTAAAAAAGAAAACGGTGAGCGGAGTGTCTTGGCATAAGATTCTCTCTGACTACCTGCTATGCTATTGCTTTTACAGTTAGACGCTGTCCGTCCGCCGCGATGGCTTCGAAATTAGAGTTTTTAATTTTTTTTAACCCTAATGAGGCTATCGTAGCGCAGTACGACAGCATTTAACTGTAAACTGTGTATTTTCTTTTGGAATGTCAACATTTACTGTAAATAAATGTAATAAATAAATAAATAAATATTCTTACAAAGAGAAACACGAATGGGGTTGAATTCCCACTCGAGGGAAAGATTTTTTGTTAGCTTCACAATGCTTCAGGACACATTACAGATCCTGCATATAGCAGGGTAGGCAGAGGGAACCTGAGAACCTAGTGTTAAGACACTCCGTTTCCCACTTTCCGGAAAATTGAGGCATTGCGTGCTGAGTGGCGGTACTCAACGCCGCGCTTTATATTGTTACCAAGCCCAGGATATGAAAATAATAAACTTTTACTTTTCTTGAATTGAGAATCGAACTCACAGCCTGTCGCGTTTACAGTCGCGCGCTTGTGCCTCTGCCCCACGACAGGTGTTATTAAAATTATTATTTAATTTCTCTGCTCTGGTAAGACATAGCGCGGCGTTTAGTTCCGCCACTTAACACACAATACCTTGAATTTCAGTGGTAGCTAGCAAACGGAGTGTCAAGACACTAGATTCACACTGCCAAGCGGAATAAAATAGCTGCTTTTAATGTCATATCTAGTTAAATTTATCTCTGAGCCAATATCCCGTAGACTAGCAGGTAATTAACTGTGCAGATTTTAATGAAAATTATTATTAAAGTAAAAGATTTGCATTTCGTGATATCGAAACTATCAATTTCATTATAAAAGTAATAATTATAACTAGTGTTCCCGTAAATGCGTTAATAACGCATTACGTAGTGACGTATATGTCACTTTGTATAAACATGCATGTCAAACCTTGGTAGTGTGTGTAACATTTATTTTATTAATTTAATATACTTTTTATGCATTATTTTAAAAAATATTAGCATTCTGCACTCCTTCTCTATATAAACTATATGTGTGCCAAGTTTCATGCTCCTCCGTCCGTGTAGATTTCGTAAAAAGGGATCCAAAGTTTTTGCTTCACGTATTTATATATAGATATTGTTTTTGAATGAAAGTGGCATTTATAGATTTATAACCAACAAACACATTTAACACAAATTACCAACAAATACAATTTTAAAATTACAACGCCTGTCGTGGCGCAGAGGCACAAGCGTGCGACTGTAAACGCGACAGGTTGTGGGTTCGATTCCCACTCCAGGAAATGTAAAATTTAATATTTTCATTTCTTGGGTTTGGTAACAAGGCAAAGCGCGGCGTTGAGTTCCGCCACTCAACACGCAATGCTTCGGTTTGGCGGAAAGTGGGGAACGGAAATGTTGAAAAAGAATGGAGTGTCTTAACACTAGGTTCTCTGGTTCTCTCTGCCTACCCCGTTATATGCGGGATACAGCGTGAAGTTAAAAAAAAATTACCACTTTTTTGATATGATAAATAATAATTAATGGAAAGCCTTGTAAAATATATACATATTACATATTTTTGTAAAGATTTATAAAAACGAATAGTGAATTTTCATTATAGGTAAGCCGTATTTATGTTCAAAATGAATGAATACCATAAAATCTATTGAAACAGACTTATATTAATGAATATATCTAGCAAGCACGAACAACTGCCACTGACCACGCGAGCGAAGCCACAAGCGAAAGCTAGTTTTGTTATAAATATTCACAATTGAATTTATGACTTCCTTTATGCTTCATAATTTGTCATGCAGGTTCCTATGGGAGTGTAGGTTTACTTAAAACTTTAAGAGAAGATTTGTCAAAACTGCCACGAGAAAGACCAAAATAGGATTTCACGTTTTACAAACGAAGTCAAAGTTAAAGTTAAATAATTTCTTGGCCAAGCTTCATGTTTTTGAACGTCAAATAATTTCCCACAGGTTCACTAAATTTAATGCCTCAGACCTGAGAAGAACCGGCGCAAGAAACTCAGCGGCACTTCTTTTTTTTTTCTCATAATTCAATGAGAACGTAACGAACGTAAACAATGGTCTTACTTAGGTTAAAATCTTTTGACGGACTGATAAGATAAATTTCGATATTGAGTTATATCACACGCGCTATATTTGTTACTAAGCAAAAATAGTATAGTAACATATGAAATATTGTATGGTATCTTCAATTGAGACAGCGTCTGGTTGTAAACGCGATTGGTTCTAAGTTCGACTCGCACTCGGGAGAATGATTATATTTAATTTCTTCGCTCTAGTAAGACAAAACGCGGCGTTGAGTTCCGTGTTAACACGCATTGTCTCGAATTCGTGTAACGAACGTAGTGTCTTAACACTAGGTCCTCTCTGATTAACTTGCTATGGGGCTTATTTATTCATTTTTCCATATTACTTATAGTCGATACCTGTGATGGCGCAGAGACAAATTGTGAAATTGTAAACGCGAAATTTTGTTGAAAATATTAAATATTTACAATAACTAATATCTAATATTTTCATTTTCCTAGCTCTTGTAAAGGCAAAGCGCGGCGTTCAGTTCTGACACTCAGCGCGCAATGCCACAATTCGGCGGAAAGTGGAGATGGAAATCTTTAGAGAACGGAGTGTCTTAACACTAGATTCTCAGGTTCTCTCTGCCTACCCTGCTATGTGCGGGATTACAGCATGAAGCTGCTGAGGTATAGATTTTTTACTTTATTTTATTAAGAAAAACATCAATTCCAAATAACAAAGGCGTTTAAATTGGCGCTCTATAAGAAATTTTTACGATCAACAAACTTCATTGAATCGGTATAAAATTCTATTTTGCAATACGATAGGACTCCAACAATATTATCTTTGATAAGGAAGTAGAGCGCGAACTTAGTGATCTGATATTAAATCTTAAAAGCTTGAAGTAAATTGATAATTAAAAATTTTCTTCCATATATCTCTTATTGTTGAAATTGTCTGCTGAATATATATACTAGTGTCCCCGTTGACGCGTTAACAACGCGTTATCTAACAACGTATATGTCACTTTATATAAACATGGATCTCAAGCCATGTGCCAAACCAGTGGGTGACATTTATTTTATTAATTTAATATATTTTTTATGCATTATTTTAAAAAGATTATCTTTCTGCACTCCTTCGCTTTATACGAGTAAACTATAAGTGTGCCAAGTTTCATGCTCCTACGCTTAATTTTCGTAAAAAGAGGTACAAAATTTTTGCTTCATGTATTAATGTATAGATGGTACAAGACAGACAAGCTATTACCCGCGGCCTCGCTCGCATTGCAAGTCTTAAATAAATATCAAACATTCCAATACAACCCAATCAATTTTATTTTTTTATTTTTTTTTATTAATATAAAGAATCCTATATCCTTTTTAATACCTCTAAGAATATGTATACAAAGTTCCATCATAATCGGTTGAGCAGTTATGGCGTGAAAGCGTAACAAAAAAGTTACATTCACATTTATAATATTAGTAGGGATTAGTATAGACTAATTACTAAGCCTTAGAGCTAAGAAAGCCAAAGGGCTTTCTTTGAAAAGATCCAATTAATAATTTCTCTTTGTCCCATAGTATGACATTGGTAGATCAATTATTTTGCTATACTCGTACATTCATATATTTTTTACTGGTTATGTTAGAGAGAGGAAATCGGACAGTAAAGGCAAGTATTAATACGAAATTTAAAAGGGCCCCTCAAGCCTACAAGTAAATCACTGCACTCAGGTCTCCCTGTAACGCTATGATGAGTCCATAAAATTAAGACTCCCTTTCTCTTATCTAGTTAAAGAAAATACTACACTTTTTGATTTTAATCAAAAAGACATCCTTATACCTTATACTTTATATCCTCATGAGATCTTCAATTTTTATGATTTTTAACCATATTAAATGAAACTATTTTCAGTGGATTAATACATACATAGCTTCACGCTGTATCCTTTGGCAGAAGGAACCCAGCGTTAAGACACTCCGTTCCCCACTTTCCGCCGAATCGAGGCATTGCGAGCGGAGTGGCAGAACTCAACGCCGCGTTTTACTTTGTTACCAAATCCATGAAAAATTTCATTTCCTGGAATGGGAATCGAACCCTTAACCTGTCGCGTTTACGGTCGCACGCTTGTGCCTCTGCGCCACGACAGGCGTCAATTTTAATCACTTATACTTTGGTATTCGGAAATATATTTTTGGAAATACGACGTTTTGAATACTTTAGTAGTTCGAGGTCGCAGGTAGACTACTGTAAAGTATTTGTCACATCCTTATACCTCTTAACGAATAATTACTTCAGCTGTTACATTAAGTTTAACTTAAAAGTTTTTTCACCGTCCACTCGAAACAGACTTTACCCTACACCAGGAGTAAGCAACCCTGGGCCCTTGCCAAGCTTTTATATTATACATATTAGTGTCCTCTTTAACGCGTTAACAACACATTATTTTAAAAAGATATTATCATTCTGCACTCCTTCGTTATATGAAATATAGCAGTGCCAAGCTTCATGCCCCTCCATCCGCGTAATTTTAGTTAAAGGTACAAATGTTTTCTCACGCCTGCCGTGGCACAGAGGCACACGCGTGCGACTGTAGCCGCAACAGGATTTGGGCTCCATTTCCACTACAGGAAATGTTATAGTTTAATATTTCATTTCCTGGGTACAAGGGTAACGAGGTAACAGCGCGGCCTCAATTCGGCGGAAAGTGGGAAACGGAATTGTTGAAAGAGAACGGAGTGTCTTAACACTAGGTTCTCAGGTTGTGTTATATGCGGGATACAGCTTGATGCTACAAAAAAAATGTTTAAAACATGACTACACTTTTAAATACTATTAAAACTGTAGTCATGTCAAATTAAATTAATAATTTAAATTTTCATAGGCCCGTTACTAAAAAACGTTGCTCACCCCTGCACTACACGATAATCGGACTCGCTAAGAAAGTATCGTTATTGGTCCTATTTCAATAAAACTTTGACTTGAGTTTCTCCAAGAATTTCTTATATCGCTTATTTGAAAAAGTTGGGGAAGCTTGGATATTTGCATTTTAAAGTTTTTTGCATAATTCCTTCTGTATGGGACGTAGTTTAAGTTAGTTTTTGTTTGTATGTTTTTTTTTATTTATGAATTAATATTTGAGTGAATGTTGAAACATAAATATGAGATTGAGATATATGTTTAGATTAATTTTAAATACCTTAAAATACCTAATATTTTCATATTTTCATGCTGTATCCCGCATATAGCAGGGTAGACAGAGGAAACCTAGTGTGTTAAGACGCTCCGTTCCCCACTTTCTGCCGAATCGAGACATTGCGTGCTGAGTGGTGGAACTCAACGCCGCGCTTTGCCTTGTAACCAAACCCAGGAAATGAAAAAGAAACATTTTTTCAATAATTTTGCTATAAGCATTCCTTCTCAGTAATTATCAAATCATCAATTGAATCGGTGAGTGCAGAAGTCTGGATTTTCAAATTTTGCAGGAGGGAGAAAAACGACACGCGTCTTGCCTTTCTAAGCTAGTTCAAATCGGTTACGATTTTTTGCATTTTTTGTGACTTACGTTGTTTCTGCACTCACCGATTCAATTATCTCTGATTATGATGGCTTTCATTTAAAATAATAACTAAATTATTCCGTATATTATTGTCTATCAAATAAAACTCAAAAAGTTTTTTAAATTTTGAGTACAATAATTAAAATTTTACCAACCGACTTCATATAAAGTGTACTAAAACAAACAATTGTTACGAATATCTCAAAAACTACTCAGTACATCTTATCTTAATTCAAATAGCACAACATTAGCAGCTATCATATAAAAATAGAATCATCAAAATTGGTTCATCTAGTAAAAAGTTATACACATAAAAAACATTCGATTGAACCTCTTTTTTTTGAAGTCGGTTAATAATTATGATTCTTTTTTTAAACGTACAAGGAAATTCAACAAACAGAAACATTACATACATAAATTTAAATAATTCATTCAGTTATATGGTATTCCATACATAAGAGGGTAAAAATAAATCGACAAATGAGGGTACAAGACGAAAATGTGAGGCAAGATAAATGAAAGGTTGTAAAAGTATGCTAAAATTATTATTACAAAGGCAAATATCATTTTTGACGCACGAAAACCCATAAAAGTAATGCGCCCATTTTTATCGTTCCGCGAATATTTCGATATATTGATATTGATTTGGATAACGTCCCATGAATTTTGAGTGGGACGGAATGCAAGCTATTATTTAATACGAGTATATATTGGCTCAGACTGTGACTTCTATATATACAATACTAAAAAAAGGCTTATCCCGCATAGCAGGATTGTCAGAGTGAACATAGTGTCAAGTCACTCCTTCGCCGTGTTCCAGTGAATTTGAGACTAGCGTCTCAAAAAAGTGTTAAGTGGCGGCATGTAACCATATAAATAGCTAGTGTGTCAGTTAAATTATGAAGTTGTTTTCATTCAAGGTTTCCTATAACGGATGTATTTTGACATATATTCTACAATTTTGATACGAGTTTTCAGTTATGAATCTTAGAGAATTTATATTATCGTTATGTTAACTCTCTTATCACAAAGGTAAAATTAATATTAAAAAGAGCAGTTTCAAGTTTTATCCCGCATAGCAGATTAGTCTAATTCGACCTAGTGTTACAAGTTAACACTAGGTTCTTAGGTTAGATTATTCTGCGACTCAAGAGTTGTATTGAATTTGAGACATTGCGTGTTAATTGGCGCAACTTAACGCCGCGCTTTGTCTTGCCAGAACGGAGATGTGAATTTAAATTAATATAATTCATTTTTTTTAGCTTCACGCTGTATACCGCAATTAGCAGGGTAGGCAGAGGAAACCTGACAACCTAAACCTAAAAACGGCGCACTTTGCCTTGTTACCAAGCCCAGGAAATGAAAATACTAAACTTTTACACTTCCTGGAGTGGGAATCGAACCCACAACCTGTCGCGTTTACAGTCGCACGCTTGTGTCAGAAGCTACGACAGGCGTTTCATAAATATCATTATTCATAATCCAATGAAAATTTAAAAAATTTAACACAAGTAGTACAAAATTTTATCCACTCAAATCTGGGAGGCGAGAATTTTCACTCACTCAAAATTACTCTAGAACTGAGTTACGCTAATTCTTGTAATGAAAATGAACCTATTACAGCCGAGCCATTTGGACTACTAATTTCAAGAATTTTTCCAAATTGCCTTCATCTTTTTCAGAAAACAATGGAATATATTACATTTTTTTAACTACTCCACGTTTTACCCCGCATAGAAGATTAGTCAAAGAGAACCTAGTGTCGAGACACTCCGTTTGCAGTTTTACGCCCGATTTCAAAATATTTCGTGTTATATGGCGGAAATAAAATTAAATTATAAACCGGGGTAAGCCGTCTATAAAAATAATCAAAAGTTGATAACTCTCATGAGATGATTTTCTGATTCAGATGTCCTGAATTCGGGCGGAAGCAGAAACGGAAGGTAACGTTACTGGATACTAGGTTATCTCTGACTACCCTGGTGGAATAGTGCATGAAGCTAATAAAAAAAAAGAAAATAATTTTATAAATGAAGATATGGGAATCTTTTTTTTTTTTTTTATACCACGACGGTGGCAACAAGGCACACGGCCCACCTGATGGTAAGTGGTTACCGCGGCCTATGGACGCTTGCAACACCAGGGGCACTTACGCGTTGCCGACCCTTCAAAAACCTATTTATACTAAAATTTATTTTCAGCATAGTAAATAACAAAATCCCTAGAACTATTGACATGAATTTATTATTATTTCTTGATAATATTTTCTTAATATCACAACATATTATTTAATTTGTTAAACATATTACAAAATTTCACAAAATAAATAATGTGCACTTTATAGGAACATTGAAATACAAAATTATATTAGCAGCGTCATGTTACCGTGACTAATTGTCGCCAGCTCTGAGCTTCATTACCGACAGAACTTGTTCAGTAGTTTAATTTATATATAAATTAGTGCTTTGACCACAACGACACTGTGCGCAAAAACTTCTAATGTTGAGAAATTTTGTTTGAAAATTAGGTCCAACTTAGATTGAATTTTGTATTCGATATTTTATTTCCAACTACCAGAAATGATGATTTTATCATAATAAATGTATATTTAATTATTTTTTGTTGGCTGTGTTAAGAAATAGTAAAATTCGACTATATTTTTTTATGTGTGCTACTAAATAATTCTTTTCTACCGAGTGCTTCTCATGTGGTCCCATTTAAATTTAGTTAATATCTGTTATTTGTTGTTCTTGAGTAATTTTTGAGTTATTCGTTTTAATTTTACTTTTTACTTCTCTTTATTTGATCTCTGTGTTTTATTTTTGTCTAAATTTTATTATAAAATAATATCAGTTCCGAAATAAATCACCAGCCCTCTTCGCGCCGGCTGATATACCAGCCCAAGTCTCAGTGACAACTTGGTTAATATATATGGGATCTAGGTGAAATCCTTGATAACCTTCTAGCAATCCAGGGAGTTCGAAAGCAAAAGTCAGGGGGACTCCAAGAAAATGAGCGTAATCTTCCGCTACACCAGAGGATGCGTAGTTCAAAGTCAAAGCTGAGTTACCAACTCTGTATCGAGGAAAGTAAGGAAGAGATAATTCTTCGATGGCACCAGCCATTGTAGTACCAACAGTGTGTAAAGCAAATGCCTGATTGGATAGAGTTCCATCATTACCCCAAGGATAAAGGATAAGGCTTCCATAGCTGTGCAATGTGATGTACAAAATAAGATTGTCAAGATTTTCTTCAATAATATTAGCTACAGCTCGTATTTCAACTTCGGAAAAAGCTCTGCTTCCGGCGAAATCATGACTGCAAGGGCTGCTACTTGTACCAACAGTATTCCAGGCAAAATCAAAGTTACGGTTGCCATCAACTCCAGGGCATATACCGCCAAAATGACTTTGATCATTCGATCTAGTTTTACGCCATAAGCGGTCCTAAAAGAGATTATCTTAATTCAATTTACATAGAAATAATTTGATAATTTTATTAAAAATATATTTTTATCTTTATCATGTAATAAAGCTTATACCTGATCCAAATTGCATCATAAAAGTATTATAAAAACACCTGCATTGCGGCGTGATACGATATAGAAAATGATTGTCACGTTTTAAATTTACATAATTTATTGACATTTATAAATAAATTGATAATTTATAAGCATACATAGCTTCATCGCTGTATCCCGCATATAGCAGGGTAGGCAGAGGTAACCTAGTGTTAAGACATTCCGTTCCCCACTTTTGAATTGTGTGCTGAGTAGCGGAACTCAACGCCACGCTTTGCCTTGTTACCAAACCCAGGAAATGAAAAATTCCATTTCCTGGAGTAGGAATCGAATCCACAACCTGTCGCGTTTACAGTCGCATGATTGTGCCTCTGCGTCACAACAGAAGGAGGAATCCATAAACAATAACTGAAAACCGGTCAGTAACTTTGAACTAATAAATAAAAATATGAATGTAGTAAGATTTCAGAAGGCTATTCTTGGGTGCAGTGCAAGTGATATGCGAAACAATTAACTATTAACATCCTATCCCACAACGTCAAATCGAGAAATAAAGTATAAAATTATTGCTGATGATCACTAATTGCTACATAAAAACTCACAGATTCAAAAGTAAACACGTAGCCATCAGGGTTGACTACCGGCATCAGAATCCAATCAAATCTTTCCAAAAGCTCCGGGTCAGAAACATCTTCGACAAGTTTATGGATAGCGTAAGTGACAGCTGGTGGTGTGATCCATTCTCTAGCGTGGATTGCACCATCAATGAAGATAACAGGCTTGTTGCTCTGAAATTTGTCTTTGGATATCTTTAAGTATTTAAGAGGTCGACCTTCAAAGGAATTTCCAGCGTTGGCTAAAGTTACAATATCAGGGTTCTCTGCAGCAACTTTGTCCATGTAATCGTAGATCTGCAATTAAAAAAAAACAATTTAGTAGTAATCAGCATACTTTTAAAAAGATTTGAATGTTAAGTTTGATACATTAAGAAATATTAAAGATGGGAATAACATAAAAATGAATGAGTTTAACTTGAATGGAGACTGAAGTACACACTTACAACATCAAGTGGTTGATAGTTGACGTAAGGAGTCCTGCTGTCGTTTTGTGAACGAGCCGCAAACCTTCTCGTCTCGATAAGTTGATCGTCGATGTCCAATTGACTGTTAAAAATAAAGTATACAATAATTAGGTGTATTACATAACAATAAATATCAAATAAAACAAGGCTGATTTTCAAAGCAAGGATTATTTTAAATTTTAGACTCAATTAAACATTAATAATGAATAACATTAAAAAAATCACTCTAATTAAAAATCAGTAAGGATATTTAATAAGGCATATATTAATTAAATAAATAATTGTGATAAATTATTTATCATAATGTTGATAATCCATGAGTTAAGTATATATAGTTATTTTATAAGTAATAACCTACTCAAGATTCTCTCCGCTTTCTTTAATTTTCCCTTCAAACGATAGCTTAACATTTAAACTAACGTGTCAAGCAATCACAATCAATGTTTTTTGTTAGAATTGAACCCAGAACTCTCAAGGTGGACATGTTTGAATTGAATATGATGATGTAAAGATAGCTTGGATGTAGATTTCGTACGTATCTTAATTTTAACATACTTTGAATTTCAGAAAAACATGTAGTCTTCGTCACCTAATAGCGAGTAAAGTGATTATCGCTTATCTACGTTTTATTAGAAATTTAAATTGCCTATAAACCTTTTATCTTTAATGTTATTACTTATATTGATCGAGTAATCTATCGATTATTGCTTCTTTCTTAATAATTGTATGTATGGAAGTACTTTGCTATGCCTGAAATGAATAACGATTCAGAAATTAATGTCACACATACCTTAGAAAACGCAAGGCATTTCGATCAAAATGTATTTTCATATACTTTAGTATATGACCTAATTACATTTTAATTATCATATTCCTAACCAAAACGAAATGTTTTTTAAGTGTAAGGCTGAATAAGTAATCATTACTTACACCTTAACATCGCCAGAATGAACTCGATGGGTGATTCTTTCTTGTGACAAGAGGTTCAAAAAGTCGGCTTGAAATTTAGGCTTCACTAACACGACTCCCTCGCGATCGACAAGAGCATATGTTAGAAAATCTAATTCGAGATCCAAAATTTTGCTGTTGAGTACCCTAATTTGGGTTATGTTGTTAGGCCTTACAATATATGACTTCCACCTGAAAATAAATTTTATTTCACATGATTATATATTTTTTGTAATGTTTTTTTCTATTGTTATATATATTTAATACAATATATTTGTTTAGTACAAACAAATTTCAACTATATTTAGGTATGCGATAAGGGTTTAAGTAATTCTATTACAATTCGTTGTTCAATCATTAAACATTTGAAACAAATTCTAAAGATATTACTTGTACTTTAAAATTCATTTACAATTTCCTATACAATTATATCATTTTCTTCAATATCTCTTTCTGAAACGTTTTGTGGAATTAAGAATGTTAAACTAAAAAAATCTACTCACCCTGCATATCTTTCATGTTTAGCAAACACTGTCACAACGAGGAGCACCAATAGCACCACGCTCTTCATTTTGTCATACTAATGCAATGTCTTTGACACAGAATATTTTATAAAACACGCAAAATCATAATCTTTCTATATCTACACCAAAATTATGGTTAGCTATATTTAAAAACAAACTGCTATAGTATTTATTATAAAAAAAATAAAGTTGAAATCTACTTTGAATTGTTGGCGTTATCAACGTTTTTTGTAAAATTGATTTATTGCTATATACTATAATAAAACAATCGCTACTTATTGCGGTTCGATATTAAAGACTGCTATAGCACTAAGCTTAATAATTTTACTAACTTTGCCTTGATAATGACAAGGACGGTCAATTGCCTTACTGCACTTATATAAACCTTTGAAGTTACCTCTTCCTACGCCTGCCATGTTCTGCTTGATCAGGCTTCAAAACATTATCTTTCCTAATCTAAAGATATAGAGAGTTATCAAAATATTAATCATTATTTCAACAAAGATTCTGTAATCCGTCTACAACAATGAAAGTTCATGCTAATGAAGTTACAACATATTATTATTTTATATATTTTTCTTTTTTAACAAGGAAAGCTTCTAAGAAATTATTTACGTCACAATGAAGAAAAAGCATGAAGGTTTTTTTTGATATTACATGGTTTAGTTTGTGTAATTCAAACACAGAATAATTTTTAGTTTTTTATTCTTAAATAATTGTAAAATGTCATTCAGTTGTTAAATAAATCACCAGCCCGTTTTGCGCCTGCAGCTATACCAGCCCAGGTTTCGACCACAACTTGGTTAATGTATCTGGGGTCTAGATGGAAACCTAGGAAACCTCCTTGCAGACCAGGTAGTTCATAAGTATATGCTAGGGGGACTCCTATATAATGAGCGTAATCTTCTGCTGCACCCGAGGTTGCGTAGTTCAAAGTCAAAGCTGAGTTACCAACTACGTATCTGGGGAAGTGAGGAAGAGAAAGTTCGTCGATTGCGTCAGCCATTATAGTGCCAACAGTGTGTAGAGCGAATGCTTGGTTGGAAAGGCTTCCATCATGACCCCAAGGGTAAAGGATAAGGCTTCCGTAGCTGTGCACCGTGATGTATAAAATGATATTATTAAGATTATCTTGCAAAATTTTATCTACAGCACGTACTTCGACTTCAGAGAAAGCTCTGCTTCCAGCGAAGATGTCACTGCAGGGATTGGAGCTTGTACCAACAGTATCCCAGACAAAATCAAAGTTACGATTACCGTCAACGCCAGGGCATAAGTTGCCTAAAGGAGTTTGATCCGTCGATCTCGTTTTACGCCAGAAACGTGACTAAAAGAAAAAAATATATGTAAAAAATCTTTCTAAATTAAATAATATCTTACAATATGCAAAATTAAGAATATTATAAAAACCTCAAGTGTATGTTACATTATCTCTTATAAAAAAATCATTGCCGGTAGCAATTATTATAAATTAACTCTTTTATGTCATTGATATCTAAATATTTTAAGAAATTTTAAAATGAAATGGTCAACAAAACTTACAGATTCAAAAGTAAACACGTAGCCATCAGGGTTGACAACTGGGAACAGAATCCAATTAAACCTTTGTAAAAGTTCAGGTTCAGTTACGTTCTCAACAAGTTTATGGATAGCATAAGTGACAGCTGGTGGTGTGATCCATTCTCTGGCATGGATGCCACCGTCAATGAAGATAACAGGCTTGTCGCTCTCAAAGTTATCAGATGAAACCTTCAAGTACTTAAGAGGACGACCTTCAAAGGAATTTCCTGCGTTGACCAAAGTTACAACATCAGGGTTCTCTGCAGCAACTCTGTCAATATATTCGTAGATCTGCAAACGAAAGAATGACGTCAGTCTAATGAAGATTAAAGTGATATTATGTATGTGTTAAATAATTTCAGTGATAGTAGATACAGTTATCGCTGGAATCACACACGTTTTGTAAAATTTATTACGAATTATTACTAAAAATATACTTTTAATTATTTTTTTGTTCCGATACTGAAGGTTGAGGACAAAAGCTTTTGATTATAGTATGTTTTTTTTATTATATATTTAAAATAAGATGAATTCTTATGGTGAGAATTATTTTTGTTCTATTAATATGAATTAAAAATCTAATTTTATGAAATTTAAATTAAATGCACACGTACAACGTCAAGAGGTTGATAGTTGTCATAAGGGATCCTGCCTCCGTTACGTGCACGAGTCACAAGCTTTCTAGCCTCGATAAGTTGATCATCGATGTCCAATTTACTGTAAACAATAAAATAATAATTAATTTAAATAGAAATATCAAGTTGACTTGTGAAGAATTTTCCTACTTATTAAAAATCAAAGATTTCATAATATTCTTATTCTCAACATGATTTTATTAGCTTTCATGTTAATCAATCTGTGTAAGAAAATCTTCCAACATAATTTTGACTTACTTCTTGCTTTTAGATTTTCTAGAAAATTTTCTTACGAGTCCAGTTCCGATGATAATATAATTTTCATAGTATAAACCTTAAAGTATGGCAAATAATGGAAATGACAAGACTGCCAGGACAATCAGGATAATGACAAATTTAATTTCAGAGTATTTCTTAAAACTATTTTGTGATTCATTACCCATACATATACATAGACTAAATGAAGCTACATACAGATATTGTTTTGTTATATAACGGATATTATAAATTTGATCTTAAAAAAATCGAAATCCAAACCAAATATTCTTTACTCAGTATTGTCAATACTACAAGAAGCTACTACCACCTAGAAAGACCGTTCTTTTAAGAAGAACCGGCAAGATAGTCAACAAATGCAAATGCTCTTAAAATAGGTCCATAAATAATCTGAAGAAAATTATCCTAGCGCCATGGCGCTATATTTTATCAAGTATTTCGATATAACCTTGCAGTTATTGGTGGGATTAATTTTACATTACACGGATACCGATAATCTTTTTATCTTTGCTTTATTGCTTGTTTTGAAATAAAATAGTATTTCGAAGGGAACTATTGGATTAATCGCGCAAATCTTGGTTTTCCAAAATACATTTTAGATAAGCTGACGTTTTGAACACTTTGACCGCGGTAACTAAGCCGATGGTCACAGGAAAACTGAGAAAATATTATATATGGACTACATAACATAATACTTTTGATTATGCACGGCCTTATCACTAATAGAAATTTCTTACATGCAACCAATAATAATAGATTATTATAAAAGAACGATAGAACAGAGATGCAATAAAAAGCTACAAAAAAATATATTAATCCTTATATATAAAACTGTCGTTACTAAATGATTGACAGTCAACATATAGTCTAAGCTAATGGGCGTAGAAAGCTGCAACTGGATTCTTTGGGGATCGTAGATGTGCACTAAAAAAGGATTTGTCGAATTTCATATTAAAATAGAAGTTGAACGTCAGGTCCATACATTGTCTACAATTCGGACGGAAATGTGAAGATTTTTTCTAAATTCTCTCTGACCCTTCTATGCAACATAAAACGTGATTCTGCTTTTTTATAGTCTAGGCAAAATAAATCACGGGATACAGCTACATACATACATAACTTCACGCTTTATTCCGTATATAGCAGGATAGGCAGAGGGAACCTAGTGTTAAGACTCCGTTCCCCACTTTCCGCCGAATTGAGGCATTGCGTGCTGAGTGGCGGAACTCAACGCTGCGCTTTGCCTTGTTACCAAACCCAAGAGATAAAAAATTCCATTTCCTGGAGTGGGAATCGAACCCACAACCTGTCGCGCTTACAGTCGCACGTTTTTGCCTTTGCGCCACGACAGGCGTTATACAGCTAGTTTAATATAATGTTTTATATAGTACTTACGCTTTAATATCATCAGCATGAACACGATAGGCAATATTTTCTTGTGACAGGAAGTTCAGGAAACCGGCTTGGTATTCAGGCTTGACTAATACTACTCCTTCACGACCAACTCTGGCGTAGCTCAGAAAATCTAATTCCAGATCTAAAATTTTGCTGTTCAGTGCTTTCACTTGGTCTATGCTGTCTGGACCTACGATGTATGATTTCCATCTGTAAAGAAATTTTGTTTTGTATTACCAGTATTATGATAAGTAAAAAATTGATTTCCGAGCAGGCTTTTTTAAATTTTAGGTAGTTTCTACATTCTGTTTTTTTACCTAAAAGTGTTTTGCTTTGAAAAATGACATGTGCAAGTCGACTTATGGGTTCGATTCCCACTTCAGGACATGAAAATATTAAATAATCTTTAGTATTATCAGTTCCTCGCTTTGGTAACATCGCAAAGCGCGGTGTTGAATTCCGCGACTCAGCAAGCAATACATCAGTTCAGCGGAAAGTGGGGAACGGAAATGTTAAAAGAGAACGGAGTGTCTTAACTTAACTTCACTCTGGCAAACTTGCTATGTGTGGGATACAGCGTGAAGTTATAAACAGAATTTACAGATAAAGTATACTTAAAAGTGTCTGATCCGAATTATATGCATTTTCGATGTATTAAATTAAGCTTTTTTAACCGGCTTAAACAAGTATATTTTACGAGTAGTATAGGAAGTAGGTTACAAACACTTGATAGGCCGTGATAATCTGGCCAATATAGTTTCATTTAATATGTGTAAAACACAAAGATATCATTTAATGCCTGTCGTCGCGCAAAGGCACAAGCGTGCGATTGTAAACGCGATAGGTTGTGGGTTCAATTCCCACTCCAGGAAATGAAAATTTTAAATAATATTTAATTATATATAGTAATAATAATATTTAATTTATTTGTCCCAGGAGTAAGACCCCCCGGACGTCCAAGGAAGCGATGGCTGGATGTCGTGAAGCGGCATATGAGAGCCAATGGACTAACCACCCGTGATGTAGATGATCGAGCAAAGTGGAGTAGGTTGAGTAAGAAGGCAGACCCTGGCTAGCCGAAATAAATGAGGAAGAAGGAATAATAATATTTAAATTCATTTCCTGGGTCTAGTAACAAGGCAAACCGCGGCGTTGAGTCTCCACTCAGCATGCAAAGCTTCAATACGGCAGAAAATGGGGAACACAACTGTTGAAAGAGAACGGAATGTCTTAACACTAGATTCTCTGGTTCCCTCTGCCTACCCTGCATTATGCGGGATACAGTGAGAAGGTATATTTTTCTTTTATTACCAAATATCAGTTATTCGTTTGGGCAAGTATTTGAACGATTTTCAGTTCAGTTCAGTTCTTTATTTATAGCGCTTCAAGTGATTTATGTCATTTAAGCCTCATCAGCCTGTTTCATTATTGCTTAATATCGTTTATACTGTTAATTGAAGGTCTATTTATACGACTGTCAAAGGAGTGTTATATTTTTCGCGCGTATCAAGTATGTTTTAATATTCTGTTTGTAATATTCTTTATTACATCATATCTTCCAAATCCCTAGACCGATTTATATAATTAAGGTGTCGTTAGATAGGTATTGATACTCCAAGTGTTCTTAGATATGTGACATCACTCTTAATTCAATATGGCACCCTCTAAAGGCAATTACGTCATGAATAAAAACAAAAAAATCGTTGATGGGTACCGTGTGGGGTACTAACTGAAAGGACTTAATTAGCACATTTCAAATATATAACACATAACTAGCTTTTAAAGCCCACTTTATTTGTATTTGCTTCCTAAATTTGAAGAATTGGTTCCGTCGGGTTTTTTGTTCTATATAATTATGTGTGTTATTACTATTTGACTGCTACATAAATAATATACGTTTTAACCGACTTTAAAAAAAAGGGGGAGGTTCCTAAATTGACTGTATTTTTTTTAATCAGTTAAGATATGACGAGTAGTTTTTGAGTTATTCGTAATAATTATACTTATGAGTGCATTTTTTTTGTGTTACAAAATTCAAATTATTCGACTATACATATAATTAAAAGTTATTTTTAATTTAAGCCTACCTTTATTAATAGCTGAATATCGTTAAGGCTGTTAACTGTTGTGGGTTCGATTTCTATTTCAGGAAATGGAATTTTTCTTTACCTGGGTTTTGGTAACAAGGCAAAGCGTGGCGTTGAGCTCCGCCACTCAGTACGCAATGCCTCAATTCGGCAGAAAGTGAGGAACGGAGTGTCTTAACACTATTCCCTTTGCCTATCCTGCTATATTCGGGATACAGCGTGAAACTATGTATGTATTTATGTTATCTGAACGGCTATTTTTGCGTATTACCTGCTACTTAAACAGGATTTGTGTACGAGTATTTTATGATAACTGATTTAATAATTAAAATTTTAACAAAAAAATCTGCTTTCAATTGAAACATAGTAAAAAGTAAATTTATTACGAATAACCTAAAAACTAATCGTCGGATCTTAACTAAATATGAATGAGACCACATCAGAAGCATTAACTATCATAAAAAAAAGAATCATCAAAATTGATTCATCCAATAAACAGTATATAACAACACACAAAAAATATACAGTTGAATTAAGATCCTCTTTCTTTTTTGAAGACGATAATATTTTTTTTCTTTTTTTTTTAACTTCACGGCCTAAACCAAAAAACTTAAACATCTAAGCAGCATTATCATTTATTTACTTTGTTTCAAGTATTTACTGAAAACATAGCGCAATTTTTTATTTAAGTAAATTTTTCATTGATTAGATCATCTGTACGTAGGGACGATGTATCACAGTATAAATTATAGTTATAGGTTCGATTCCCACTCTGGTGAATGATTGTATTTCAACTATATTAATTTCGCCGCTCTGGTAAAACAAAACCCGACGTTAAATTCCGCCACTTTCTTCGAAGTTTCTTTACACTAGATCAAAGAGTAAAGCTGTAAAAACAATATAACAGTTTTTTACCGCTTCACCTTAATTTTTTTACATAGATAATTCACGCTGTGTCCCGCATATAGGCAGAAGGAACCTAGTGTTAAGACACTCCGTTCCCCACTTTTTATTTCTCGTTTAGTGTTAGATAGATAGGTTCGATTCCCACTATAGGAAATGAAGTATTTTCAATTTTTGGGTTTGGTAACAAGGCAAAGCGCGGCGTTGAGTTCCGCCACTCAGCACGCAATGCCTCAATCTGGCGGAAAGATGGGAACGGAATTGTTGAAAGAGAACGAAGTGTCTTAACACTAGGTTCTCAGATTCCCTCTGCCTACCCTGCTATATGCGGGAAACAGTGTGAAGTCAAAAAAAAAATTAATTGCTTATAAATCTAATTTTTTTTTTTTTTATGGATACCGGATGGCAAACGAGCAGAAGGACCACCTGATGGTAAGTGGTTACCTTCACCCATGAACATCTACAACACAAGAGATGTACTAGATGCGTTGCCAACCTAGAGGATACAGATGGAAAGGGAGGATAATGTAGTAGTCCGCTATCGGAACCACCACATTTTGGGGAAAGGATGGGTGGGAAAGGGGAAAACCTGGCTTACATGCCATCGGAACACATCATAAGATATTTGGCGGTTCGT
>JAKGSA010000680.1:0-32673 GCA_033558755.1 Philaethria dido | reverse complement strand
TAGGGTTGAAATTCGTTTTGTGTGTTTGTTTTATCATTTTTGTTGAAGTCGATTTATTGCTACCACTTGATAAGTATTGAGAATTTATCTTAAGCAATTTGGCCGATTTAGATATTCAAATTTTTATAAAGCGTGTGAAATGTTTAAGCTGATTGTTTGTATATAATGCGGGTTTAAATCCAGTTTTTTCTTCAGGTTATTTTTTTATCCCACATAACCTAGTATAGCATAGCATGGGTAGATAGAGAGACCCTAGTGTTAAGACACTCTGTCCTCCTCTTTCCGTCCGAATTTGAAACGTGGACTTAAGTGGCGGAACTCAACGCCGCGTTTTGTCTTACCATAGCGAGGAAATGAAAATATTTAAATATAATCATTCGCGAAGTGGGCATTGATCCTAGAACCACTTCTATAAAGATATTATAGCCAAAAGCCATCCTACTGCACCCTCGAAGAATAATCATATTTGAAGTATTTTTATTTCTGCGCTTAAATAAGACATAACGCGGCGCTTATACACGAATTACTCAAAATCTTTATAAATTTCCTAGCCTAGCCTATATGTTATTTTCATGTATACGCTACACTACTGTCAACTTCTATCTTCGTTTTAGCATCGTTTAGTAGTTTTCACGTGAAAGACTAACAAACATCCATACCATATACATTTATTCTTCTTTTTCTTGGTCGGTTTCTTCATTTCTGAAGGTCGTGCCCGTTCTAATATGCGGTCGTGGCCATTTTAACAAGCTGTTTCCATGCCACTCTATCTGACGCTTTCCTTAGAACTTCGGTCACCGGGGTGCCTAAGATGTCTCTTACGGTATTAGACCATCGGGCAGGTGTTCGGCCCTTAGGTTTTTTCCATCTACTTTGCCCATCATAATTAGTTATTCAAAACTCCGGCTTCTTCAACTCTTAACTTCAACGTCCGGCTGTTTCCATGCTATGTGGCCAAAGTGAGACAGTACTCTTTGATAACATGATGTGGATAGTCTTGTTTGGATCTTAAGCTATATACATTTATATACACATTTATAATATTACTACTGTTTCACATGTGAGTTTATATTACGGAGAGAATCTTTCCTATAGAATCTACTTTTTTTAGCTTCATTTATCTACTCTAAAAGGTCTAATAGGATAGACATTCAAAAACTGCACTGACATGGAATGAATTCATTTTGCCATTTTTATATCGCTTTTTCAAGAGCGGCGTTGAGTTCCGCCACTCAGCACGCAATGCCTCAATTCGGCGGAAAGTGGGGAACGGACATGTTAAAAGAGAATGGAGTGTCTTAACACTAGGTTCTCTGGTTCCCTCTGACTACCCTGCTATGTGCGGGATATAGGGTAAAGCCATATTGCTTTTCATTTAAAAGAGTTGTACATTTAATTTTTTGTTCTTAACACTGCCTTATATTTTTGTATTTACATTTAAAAGGGCCCCTTAAACCTCTTAAGACTACACGTTGTGTTGTAAATCCCAGGCACTCTCGAAACTCCTTTCTCTGCAACGCGAAGGGCACCCGCACGGTGAATCCATGGAACACTAATGAATTTCTTCTCTTAAATTTGTTTCGTCTCGAAGTATTTATTAGAATAAGATTAGAATTATCTGCAATACATATAAATTAAACAGTTTTTTCTTCTGTCTTTTTAAAACAATAAGCTTATAACCTAACCATTATGGGGTAGTGGGATAATGTTTGTCTGTAAACGCGATCTGTTGTAGATTCGATTCCCACTCGGGGACATAATTATATAGACACTATTTTTATTTCCAAGCTCTGGTAAGACAAAGCGCGGTATTGAGTTTAGCCCAAAACATGTGTCAAATTTAGGTGGAAAGTGCAGAACGTATATTTTTTAATTTTTCACTCTTTGTCATATATCAATGAGTGTCAAGACGTTAACGCGATTGGCTGTCGGCTCGATTTCTACAAGCGAATGTTTATATTTAAACTAATTACATTTCTCCGCTTTGGTAAGACATATCGAGGAGTTGAGTTCCGCCACTTAACGCGCAATATCTCGAATTTGGGCGAAGAACAACTAACGGAGTGTCTTGACACTAGGTTTACTCTGACTGCATCTTGAATTCCGTATCAATACCCGTTTCTAATATTACTATATGACCACTATCTGAAATTTAATATAATTCATGTTATTAGGAAAACTATTTCGCGTGATAATTTTAGCAGTCTTTGATTTTCTTACTTTCAGTTTCACGCTTTTTCCCACATAGCCGGATAGTGTCAGAGAGCCTAGTGTTAAGACACTCCGCACTATTATGAAATGTGAACGAATAGTTCATTTTACTAGAACAATTGGTTATATCTTTATTATAAAAAAATAAATATTCTTATGAATACCTAATTCTTCTCGAATTTGTGGGATATGCTGTTGTAAACTCCTCTGTTAGCATAATTTTCGACTAAATGTACATATAGTAACAATTCATGGTTTTTCTGGCAAAACAGTATAATCAAAGAGAACCTATTCTAAATACACTCCATTATACAATATACCCACGAAATCGTGTCGTGTGCACTAATAGTATAAAATATAATTACATATGCGTACTAAAATATATCCGGTTACTCAAATTATTCATATACCTAAAGTATTAAATGTTTTTATCTATAATGCCGAAGTTAATAATATAAACACAATGAAATATAGCCCCGAAATCCTTAAAGATTATTATCGTCATAATCTATTCGCTGCATAATCCATCCACTATTACAACATGATATGCAATAATTTGTTTTTTCTATGACTCTAGCATAAAAGTTTAAAAAACAGATCAAAATGTTTGATAAAATACATATGTTTATACGTACCTACTGCCATAATTTTTTAAATCAAGTTTTAGAGAAGGAGGTTCTCAATTCGATTGTATTCTTTATGTGTGTCACGGCATATCTTTTTACTGGATAAATCAATTTTGATGATTCTATTTTATGTGATGGATCAGAAGCACTAGTTCTGATATGGTCTCATTTAAATGTAGTTAAGATATGAAGAGTGGCATTTGAGTTATTCGTAACAATTTTAGTTTTTAGTACATTTTATTTGTTAAACTTTTCTGTTGTTAAAATCTACTGAGATTATAATATAAAGCAGATTTCCCATATTTTGTATTTTAATATAATTATAACGTAAACTGTCTCTAATTTCAAAACAGACTGGACCCATCGCGTTACAGAGAGATGAGTTTGGCGAATTCCAGGAACTTACGACCCAAGTGTAGGTTTGAGAGGCCCCTTTAAAATGCGCATTAGCGTTCAACTCCACTGTCCGTGCCTAACCTAACCATATATAAAAAGATTGATGGATGCAGGAGGCATCCATCCAGTCGTGCTACGTGGCGTTCTATGGAGGAGGCCTACGTCCAGCAGTGGACGTCTTCCGGCTGACGACGACGACGATATAAAAAGATTCTACTAGTGCCGCCTTCGAAGAACGAAATATATATTTCATCAAGATCATACAGCTTTGGTTTTTTTTAGCTTGGATGTCGACCTCATATTGTTGCAGAAGGAGGAGCTTGAAGCAACGCCTGGGACTTACGGCCCAAGCGTACATTTAAGGGGCCCCTTTTAGTATGCATAAATCCTCGTCTCCGCCGCCCAATCTTTTCTCTCTAACTAACCAAATCGGAAATAATTCTATTAATGCCGCCATAGAAATAAATATTATAAATTAACTGATTATTATCTGTTCTAGTAAGGCTGAGATTTTTAGTAGATTATAAAAAGAGATTTCGCTGTTATACTTCTCGTTCCTACTTCTACTGCCTATAAATCTTTTTTTTTCAACTTCACGCTGTATCCCGCATGTAGCGGGGTAGGCAGAGGGAACCAGAGAACCCAGTATTAAGACACTCCATTCTCTTTCAACAATTCCGTTCCCCACTTTCCGCCGAATTGAGGCATTGCGTGTTGAGTGGCGGAACTCAACACCGCGTTTTGCCTTGTCACCAAACCCAAGAAATGAAAATACTAAATTTTACATTTCCTGGAGTGGGAACCGAATCCACAACCTGTCGCGTTCACAGTCGCACGCTTGTGACAGGTGTATAAATCTAATCCTCGAAATCAAAAAAAAACAATGAAAATCAAAATATCCTGTATTGAAATAGGCTGTTACAAGCACTTTCGAATCGTCAATTTACAAAAGATGTTAGGAGTTTCAGTCTTAACGGAAACTATCACCGGCTCGGAAGGCAGTTCTGCTGAGAAGAGCCGGCAAGAGACTTAACAGTTGCTCTTTTACTAAAGTACTTGTTCTTCTCATAGTTATGTTTTTTGAACATTTGTTTACCATAGAACTGTTTTACAAATTCTACCAATATTACACGTTTTAAGCTTTTAAAATTAAAGAAAATTACTCAAAAGAATGTTCGCTCCGTGGAGCTTTTTGTCAATTTACAAGTCATCATGACTTCAAATCAAAAATGTCAATATCGATAATACGGTCACGTCATAAAATTATAAAATAGTTTAATATTTTGTTTATTATATATTTTTTTAAATATAAAAAAGAAAATAAAGCATCACGCTTTATCCTACATACCAAGCGAAATTGCCGAACGCCAGTCGTGGCGCAGAGGCACAACCGTGGGACTGTAAGCGCGACAGGTTGTGGGTTCAATTCCCACTCCAGGAAATGTGAAGTTTAGTATTTTCATTTCCTGGATTTGGTAACAAGGCAAAGCGCGGCGAGTTCCGCCACTCAGCACACCAATGCGGTGGAAAGTAAACGGAATTATTGTAAGAGAACGGAATGTCTTAACACTAGATTCTCAGGTTCCCGCTGCCTAGCCTGTTATATGCGGAATACAGCGTGAAGCTAAAAAAAACAGCATGAAGCAAGGGAAATCACGGGATACGGCTAGTATATATTATTACCTAATGCATCCTGAACTAAAAATAATCTCAGAGGATTATTGACTATTACAATAAACATGAACAGTCATTTATATTTTGTTTATCTAAATTATACTTCTTGACTCATTTGAAATGACTAAGAAATTGTTTTTAATTGTAAAAGCAGCTTTACCACGTAATAATAGTAGTCAGAGTGAATCTATTGTCAAGGCACCAGTGGCAAGCCGGTAAATTTAGAGAAGCCGATGTATATTTATGGAAGTCGGTACATATATTTAGGGAAGCCGATAATTTTTAGAGAAGCCGGTATATTTAGGGAAGCCGGTAATTTTTAGATACGCCGTTAAATTTAGGGAAGCCGGTAATTTTTGGATAAGGCGGTATATTAAGGGAAGCCGGTAATTTTTAAAGTAGCCGGTATATTTAGGGAAGCCGGTATAGGATGTGCAGTGGCAAGCCGGTAAATTTAGAGAAACCAATGTATATTTAGGGAAGCCGGTACATATATTTAGGGAAGCCGGTAATTTTTAGAGAAGCCGGTGTATTTAGGGAAGCCGGTAATTTTTAGATAAAGCGGTATATTAAGGGAATCCGGTATATGATGTGAAGGTATTTAGTACTGGCGACCTTTTCTTTCTTTTTTTTAGCTCTCCACCTTCTTTGAGCTTGTTTGCAAACTTAATTACAATATAAGGTGCACATTTTCTTGAGGATCTTTCTCAAGCAGATGTCATACTTGTACTTTAAAAAATTAGGCAAGCCATCCGTGCCAAAAGCCAAAAGTGGGAACCGTGTTGTATGGATGCCTCGCCACTGTAAGACACTGTTCACCGCTTTCCACCTGAATTCCAGACATTTTGTGAACTTAACGCTACACTTTGTCTCAATAAAACGGAGAAATGAAAATATATATTTTTTATAGCTTCACGCTGTATCCCGCACATATCAGTGTAGGCAGAAGGAACCAGAGAACCTATCGTTAAGACTCAGCGTTCACTTTTAATATTTCCGTTCCCTACTTTCCGCCGAATCGAGGCATTGTGTGCTGAATGGCGGATCTCAACGCCGCGCTTTCTTTTTACCAGAGCGAAGTGAAAAAAGTAAATATTATCTAATATTTACATTTCCTGCAATGGAAGTCGAACCCATAAGCTGTCGCGTTTATAGTCGCACGCTTACTGCTTGCATCAGCGCTACACCAGGCATGAAAATAATTTAAACAAAAAGAAATAAATTGTCATAAATTTTATTATTATTTATTTATTTATTTATTTACAATATGAAAACCTACCAAAAAAGAAAACCTTTAAATTAAACAACAAAAACATCGCCAATAAAGTTTTCAATACAATTTTAAAACAATTTGTGAACTCAATAATATTCAAATAAGATAATATATATACACTCATATAGTTAAAAACACACCTGTACACATAAACATAAATGCAATTACCAATTTCTTTTTAACAAATTAACAAATTCACTGAACTCATTATTAAATAAATCAATATCACTATAGAACTTCCTATAACTGTTACAATTTCTTGTTATTAAGAAATTTTGGCAATACTTAGTTCTGCAAAGAGGAGTCGCAAACGTTGCTTGAGAGCGAGTTGCAAACCTGGGACAGTTACGTAAGTAATGCCTAATTTATACTGTATTACATGAGTGAAAAGGCTGATTGTTAACGTTATTAGTTGCGGGTTGGATTCCCTGAGGAAAGGATTAAATCTGATCTAAAATATCTTGTTGAGTTTCTTCATCTGAACACACAACGTCTTGATTTCGAGAGGGAAACGGAGTCTCTTGACACTAAGTTCCCTCTATCTACCCGATACGGATATCTACTGTGGGTGTGTATAGATATATTTCCTATATAATTTATTTTAATATTAATAGATAATATGGTTGCTTAATTTCTAGGATACATAAAAATTTCAAGCTAATGGAATACATTCATGTTTCAAATTATTTGAATGACGTAAAAACCGAATTTATAGATAAAATTTAAATTTAAAAAACCCTAGCGATAAATAAATATACATCTTGTAGTTATCACCTTATTTACACCTGAAAAGGATATTATCTCATAAATTATTTTAGATAAAAAGTTGTGTTATTGCACATATTTTTAAATTTGTAAAAATATAGCTTCACGCTATAATAACCCGCACATAGCAGAATAGACAGAGGGAACCTGGGAACCTAGTGTTAAAACACTCTGTTCTCTTTTAACATTTCTGTTTCCCACTTTCCGCCAAATTTAGGCATTCCATACTGAGCGGCGGAACTCAACGCCGCGTTTTGCCTTGTTACCATAACGAGGAAATAAAAATACTAAATGTAGTTTAATATTTTCGTTTCCTTGACTGGGAATCCAGCCCACAAGCTATCGCGTTTACAGTCGCACACTCGTGCCTCTGCGCCACGACAGGTCTCTAAGTAAAAATATGTGATGTCAATTTTATGAGCAAGCATTAGGTATCTAGCTAGAACTTCTGGTACTTCATTTTATTCAATAAAAATTAGAGGTATAAATACTATTTTACTATTTTATAAAATATTATTTGTATGTGTATTTTAAAATTTCCCTAATATAGATCTCATTTCCAACTCTCTTCAAGCAAAGGACCTCCTCATTTCCTGTTTCTTTTCTTAATTAACCGTCTTCAATAAAGGTGGTAGTTCTCACAACAATACGAATAATATATGAATTTTATTTTTTTTTAGTAAATTATATTTAATATAAAATGATCTGATCTAAATTAAAAAGGTATAAATAAAACAAATATATTTTTTAAATTCTATGTATATTTCATGTTCCACAAATTTTTAACCAATTTAAAAATTAATTTACAAGAAGTTCAGCAGCCCGTCTCGCACCACTAACAATACCTTCCCAAGTTTCAAAGCAAACTTGCTCAATATATATCGGATTCATGAAGAAACCACCAAAAAGACCTGGCAACTCAATAGAATAGGCAAGAGGCACCCCTAAAGAGTGGGCATAATCCACAGAAGTTCCAGACATAGCCACCTGCCTTACCAAGGCTGCATTACCCACCACGTAGTCCATGAAACTTGGCAGCTTATTCCTGTTAATAGCTTCAGCCATTGCCACTCCAACAGTGTGAAGACCGAAAGCGTTATTCGACAAGGTAGGCTCATACGCCCATGGATACATAATCATACTGCCAAAACTACTAAAAGATATATACATAGCAATTCTATCGTTTTCCTCCAAAATATCTCGGATGACAGTAGTTTCTACTTCAGAAAACGCGTGAGTACCAGGATACACGTACGAACAGTGTATGTCGCTCGTTCCAACTGTATTCCATCTAATATCGAAATTTCTATCTATGTCCACACCGGGACACATTCGGCTAAAAGGATCCTCGTTGAACGAACGTGTTTTCCTCCAAGCGGCGCTCTGTAGTATAAAAATGGATAATAAAATAAGGGCATTTGTTATTATTGTCTTTTTCTTCAGCTTCACAATTTAACTCACTTAGGAGTCAAAGAACACTTGACACTAGGTGTTAAGACATAGTATTCGCTATTACCTGTTGAATGGCGGAACTCAACGCTGCGCATTATCTTAGCGGTGCGGAGGTATGAAAATAATTTTAATATAATCATTCCCCGAGTGGCAATCAAACCCACAAGCAATTATGTTTACAGCTAGATGTTGTCTCACTGCGTCATGATGGCCACAAGCATTTGTTAATAGGTGAGGTCCTATCTGTAATATCTATACCTTTTTTTTTAACTTCACGCTGTATCCCGCATATAGCAGGGTAGGCAGAGGGAATCTGAGAACCTAGTGTTGAGACACTCCGTTCTCTTTCAACAAATCCGTTCCCCACTTTCTGCCAGATTGAGGCATTGCGTGCTGAGGGGCGGAACTCAACACCGCGCTGTTACCAAGCCCAGAAAATGAAAAATTCCATTTCCTGGAGTGGGAATCGAACCCACAACCTGTTACAGCTTACAGTCGGACGCTTGTGCCTCTGCGCCACGACAGGCGTTTACCTATTTCTTTATGACATTATTGAAAGCCAAACAATTTTATTAAGCCAAATATATTCGTATATGTCATATGGATGTTAAACACGAGGTGTAAGTGTGTACCATTTATTTTATTAATTTAATATATTTTATATGCATTATTTTAAAAAAATGTTATCATTGTGCACTCTTTCAATGTATAAACTATAAGTGTGTCAAGTTTCATGCACCTCCGTCCGCGTAATTTTCGTAAAAAAGAGTGCAAAGTTTTTGCTTCACGTATTAATGTATAGTCACGACAGTTATATGTCACGTATATATATATATATATATATATATATTTGTCATTGCAAATGGCTTATTAAAATAAACACTTATCTTCAGAAGGTTAAGTAATAATATTTATACTTCTTACGCATAATTTGAAGATAAAAAACGTATTAATTCCCAAGATAAATACATATGTAAATTTGGACATATAATCTCGATTATAATTCTTTTTCTTTACTTTGTGCCGCTTTAATAAATTAATAAGATTGCACCCGCGCTTTGTTCACGTTGCGTGATGATAAACGGTAGCATATTTCACTCATTAAATTACATCACAATTAGCTCAGCAGATTAGCCATGAAACATGTGTTTATGCCCACAAACATGATTACTGTTTGACTGTAAACATTGACGAATCAGATCACAACAATGATTATATTTAAACTATTTTCTGGTAAGACAGCGCGGCGTTTAGTCTCCGCCAGCTAACACATAATGTCTCGAATTCGGACGTAAACCAGAGAACAGTGTCTTGTCACTTCGTTCTCTCTGACTATATGTATCTTGTGGGGAAAGCGTGAATCTGCTTGTTTATTATTTCCCAAATAGTGCTTGAGGTTACAATTGCTATCATTTAAGTATGACTTACAGAAAAACGGCTTCATACTCTTATCCTGCATGCACTGTAGTTAGAGGAAACCCACTGTTAAGACACATTCCGATCACCGCTTTCCGCCCACCTGAAATATTACGTGTATCGGAACCTCAACACCGCGCTTTATCTTACCGGGAGTGATTGAAAATTAAAATAATTTAAATATGATCGATCCCCGAATGGGAGTCGAACCCACACTTAACTGTTTATGCCTTAGGATAAGTGAGAGAGATCACTAATAGTGGCCTGGCATGCTGCAATTAAATGTCATTTTGTTCCTTCTATGTTTCTGTTTTCATTTTTTTACGTATGTATGCCATAATGTTATCTATTTATCTATCCCCAAGGAAAAATTGAATTCACACCCAACGGGCGTTTACAGGCGCTGTACCACTGTGCCACGCCTTTTGCTTAAGAAATAGTAGAAACTATTTTAGATTAAAATGTCACACAGTTAGGTACGATAGTTAATAGGAACCGTATAAGAATTAGCTGGATAACAACGCAGAGGTGTTTTTAGGATCAGGAGAACTTCCAACGGTTTCCAAGAGGCGCAGGCGAGTCCCGCTGTGTTCAAATTTTTAAACGTTTTCTAAATATACTTACCACTATACGAGAATACATATATCCGTCCGGATTGACAACAGGCAGCAAAATCCAATCGAATTTATCCAAAAGATCATTTTCTGTGACATTTTCTACCAGCTTATGTACAGCATATGTGACAGGTGGAATGGATAGCCATTCTCTCCCATGAATACCGCCATCAATAAAAATTATGGGTTTTCTTGGATCTTCAAAATTTGTGGTTGAAACTTTCAAGTATTTGATGGGCAAGCCGTTGAATGAGTTCTTTGGGGTGACCACTTTTGCTACATTTGGGTGTTCTGCTGCAATGTCTTCTAGGTATTGGTAAATCTGGAAATAATTACAAGTTATTGTATTTTTTTATTTAGGCGTAAAACATGCTGAGTGGCGGAGTTCAACGCCGCGCTTTGCCTTGTTACCAAGCCCAGGAAATAAAAAAATCCATTTCCTGGAGTGGGAATCGAACCCACGACCTGTCGCGTTTACAGACGCTTGTGCCTCTGCGCTACGACAGAACGACGAATTTAAATGGGACCACATCAGAAGCACTATCTATTATATAAAAAAAGAATCATTAAAATTGTTTCACCCAGTAAAGAGTTAAGCGGTAACACACATATAAAAACAATCGAATTGAGAATTTTTGTAAAAAAAATTGTTCAAAGGGGGAAATTTTTGTAAAAGGTGTTGAAAGATTTACCTCATATATTAAAATATACTAGTGTCACCGTTGACGCGTTGACAACGGGTTGCCTAGCAACGTATATGTCACTTTATATAAACATGGATGTCAAGCGATAGAAGAGTGTGTAACATGTATTTGATTAATTTAATATATTTTTTATGAATATATTTTATAAATATATTACTATTCTGCACTCCTTCGCTATATAAACTGTAAGTGTGACAAATTTAGTGCTCCTCCGTCTGCATAATTTTCGTAAAAAGGGGTACAGAGTTTTTGCTTCACGATTAATATTATTGTTTATTGATATCGAAATGAGCGTTGAAGGAAGACTATAGCGTGTCTATGATCTATTCTGTATTCTCTCTGGTTTACAACTGTCAAATAAAGCAAACGTGTTCATTACAAAAACTGCTCGTTTTATTAGTAATTATAAATATTATATATAAATTTATATGATTATTAGTTCAAATCTACATCACTAGATGGCGTGAGTTATATATAAACATTATTCATTATTTTTATACATATGTTATCAGATATGATTGTGATTGAGCAATTGAAATAAAATACGCTGTTCTTAATATAAGTAGTTAACGATATTTTTCTCCATAATAAAGGGTTATATAGAATATGTCAAATTTTCCTTTGAAACGAAATGAGTGAAAATATGTTAGCCCGCACGATTAGGGACTCAGACGAGATATGTGGGACTCTAGACCGGCCGAATGCATATACCTATCCTATCCATATACCCATTAAAACCTCACAGTGCTCCTCCTTGACCTCCACTATCAGAGGCCCCGGGAACACCCCAGTCAACCTTGAATCTCAGCAGCGGGAGCCTACAAAGCACGTCATAGCTTCAAAGGTGGCTGCTCGGAGATGCGCGCGGTAATGCACCTACTTTGGCCAAAAGACTAGATGATCAGCTTCCTCAAGCTGTCTGCCTCTTGACTGAAGCTGCAGCTACAGCAACTCTCTTTAGAATAACTCCCATAACATTTTTTTGTGTGAGGAAATCCATTATAGATAACTGCCCGATTGGGGACTCGGACGGTTTATAAAAAATACAGGAGCAGTGCATACCACGTTGGTCAAGTAACAAGTTTTCACCCTAGAGGAAATTAGTCATAAACATCTACTGGCTTATATACTCTATATTTTTATTAAATAAAGGAGTGATTATAATTTTAGCGCCTGTCGTGACGCAGAGGTACAAGCGTGCGACTGCAAACGCGACAGGCTGTGGGCTCGATTCCCACTCCAGGAAATGGAATTTTTCATCTCCTGGGTTTGGCAACAAGGCAAAGCACGGCGTTGAGTTCCGCCACTCAGCACGCAATGCCTCAATTCGTCGGAAAGTGGTGAACGGAGTGTCTTAACACTAGGTTCCCTCTACCTAACCTGCTATATATGTGTATGTATAATAATTTTAATTGTTTATCAGTAGCTCTTACCGTTTCTACAGTTTGATATTGGTCATACGGTAACTTTCCGCCGAAGTCATTGTTTTTTTGTGCTCTTTGAGATTTGAAAATTTCATCTTCTTCGTCAAAATGCCTGAAAAATATAAGTACTAAAAGTTAATCTCACATAAGTATTTTCTTATCATTACATTTGTATGTACTGCTTTAAAACTATTTAAAATAAAGTACAATATAAACACATTATAACGCCTGTCGTGGCGATGAGGCACAAGCGTGCGACTGTAAACGTGACAGATTGTAGATGCGATTCCTACTCCAGGAAATGGCATTTTTCATTTCCTGGGTTTGGTAACAAGGCAAAGCGCGGTGTTGACTTCCGCCACTCAGCACGCATTGCCTCAATTCGGCGGAAAGTGGGGAACGAAGTGTCTTAACACTAGGTTCCCTCTGCCTACTTTGCTATATGCGGGATACAACATATTTATTTCCCATGAGGCCACTATGACGCAGCCACAGTCTGGCTATAAACGCTATTGGTTGTATATTCGATTCCACTCGGGGGAATGAACATATTAAGTTTATTTTCATTTCTTCGCTCTGGCATGACAAATCGCGGCGTTGAGTTCCACCATTTAATATGCAATGTCACGAATTCGGACGGTAAGTGTATTTGTATCTATTTAGCTATTTATTTTTTTATTTTATATATATAAAATAAATACAATACTGTATGTATTATATGTATAATATGATTATTTATTTATGTTATATTTATATTA
Source organism: Philaethria dido (assembly GCA_033558755.1). Classification (NCBI taxonomy): domain Eukaryota; kingdom Metazoa; phylum Arthropoda; class Insecta; order Lepidoptera; family Nymphalidae; genus Philaethria; species Philaethria dido. The sequence continues at coordinate 19,360 of JAKGSA010000680.1, read as the reverse complement.
TATATTATTATATCATTTTAAATTAGCTTTTCCGCACCTATATATGTATTTCCTATATAAAGAAGGTTGGTTGGAAGAGAATGCTAATAAGCGTTAAGCCCGCCTTTTGTACATTTTTCATCTTGTGTGCAATAAAGAATTTATAAATAAATAAATAAACAGCGAACGAAGTGTCCTAAAAGCTGCTTTTTCTACTTACACTTTTAAGTCTTCTGCATGGATCCTATAAAATATCCCTGCATTTTCGAACTCTTTAACGACGTATCCAGCTTCTGGTTTCGCAAAGACTAAGCCTTCGCGATTTACACCAGCATGACTATAAAAATCTAAATCGAACTCTTCAACTATTTTATTTAGGGAATCCAGTTGCTCGTGGTTTGATGGTGTCACGAAGTAGGACTTCCAGCTGAAAAGTTGTTTAAATTTATATTTCAGTTTTTTGTATTTATCAATAGAAATCTAAGGCAGTCGTGGCGCAGAAACACAAGCGTGCGACTGTAAATGCAACGGTTTGTGGGTTCGATTCCCACTCTAGGAAATTAAAATATTAAATATTTATAATTCTTAGTATTTAATAAGTTTATTTCCTTGCTTTATCAACAAGACAAATCACGCTGGATCTCGCATATAGCAGGGTAGGCAGAGGAAACTTGGGAACCTAGTGTTAAGACACTCCGTTCCCCACTTTCCACCGAATTGAGGCATTGCGTGCTGAGTGGCGGAACGCAACGCCGCGATTTGTCATGTTACCAAACCCAGGAAATGAAAATGCTAAACTTTTACATTTCCTGGAGTGGGAATCGCACCCACGACCAGTCACGCTTACAAACGCATATACCTCTGCGCCACGACAGGCGTCAATTTAATATTATTTCATAAACATGAATAAAAATAATACAAATAAAGTAAAAACTTCTCACCCAACAACATCCTCATTTTTAGCAGAGACAAAGGAAAAACAAATTAGTAATACAAAAATGTATATCTTCATTATGAAAGCCGTATTCACAATAACTGGCAAAAATGATTTATTATCGATATTTAACTCTTGCTATCGTCTCTGTAATCCAAAAGCTGAAAAAATGATAAATACATGATGGATTTTAAGGATTACAAGAATGATTAAAAATTTGATGCGCCAAAATGTAGATTGGAATTTACTTTTAATGTAAGGAAAGTCACATGATTTATCTTTGTATGTACCTTCTCTAAGTATGATTTTACCAAAAGCAGAAAAATGACTTCAATTAAAATGCACTTAAAAGTAAAATAATTACGAATAACTCAGAAACTGCAGGTCATATCTTAACTAAATTTAAATGGGACCACACCAGAAGCACTAACTATGACATAGAAGAATCATCGAAATTGGTTCATCCAGTTAAAAGTATCTAAGTTATTAGAGATTAAGAATTAAAATAATAATCTTCTTTAATCTGTCTACATGATTCAAATCTAGATCGTGGAGACTTTTCTGAAAAATTTCGCCATTTCAAATCATAATATACCTAACCATTAAATTTTGTGTTGACTTTAATAAATTAATAATTTGTTATTTTTCTTTACCAATTTTACCACGACATAACAGTTTTACGTTTCATCACGCATAGTATGATAGTCAGACAGAAGTGTCGAGACACTCCGCCCGTCGCTTTCCATCTAAATTCGAGACAATCCATGTTAAGCGGCGGAACTCAACGCCGCCCAACGCCACGCCACGCATATAATCATTCTCCCGAGTGGGAATCGAACCTACAACCTATCTTATATACAGTCAGATGCTATCCCACTGCATGCACCCAATGATGTTCTTTTTCTTTTTAACTTCACGCTGTATCCTGCATATAGCAGGGTAGGCAGAGGGAACCCGAGAACCTAGTGTTAAAACACTCCGCTCCCTTACAACAATTCCGTTCTCCACTTTCCGCCGAATTGAGGCATTGTATACTGAGTGGCGGAACTCAACGCTGCGCTTTGCCTTGTTACCAAACCCAGGAAATGAAAATACTAAACTTTACATTTCCTGGAGTGAGAATCGAACCCACAACCTGCCGCGTTTACAGTTGCACGCTTTTGCCTGTGCGCCACGACAATGACTTCACCGCTTATATGTTAAGCAGAATCATTAAAATTTAAATTCATATCAATATAGAGAGAATATAGGGGCCTGTAAGGGCGCAGACGCACGAGCGTCAACTGTAAACGCGACAGGTAGTAAGTTCGATTCCCACTCCAGGAAATATTAAATAATATTTAGTATTTTCATTCGCTCTGGTAACAAGGCAAAGCGCGGTGTTGAGTCCCGCCACTCACCACGCAATGTTTCAATTCGGCGGATAGTGGGGAACGAAAATCTTAAAAGAACAGAGTGTCTTGACACTAGGTTGTCAGAATACCACTGCCCACCCTTCTATATGTGAGATATTCTATACGTAAAGCTGAAAAAAAATATAATTTCCCCGTGACGGAATTGAATGCACGACCAATCGCGTTACAATCAATCAATAAAGATTTTGTCTCATGCCACGATTGCTTATATTAAGTAATTATCATTATTATCAACGTCTGGCTATGATAATTTGGTATTAAAAAATAATTGATAATTTCAATGTAATAGTAATTTTAATTTAATTATATCACAAAATCATGATTGTCTGAATTTTCTTCAGTATGTTATCGTAGGCCAATACATAAGATTGGCAACAATGTTCAAAATTATTATATTTTTGTTTCTCTCTGTATATTTAATTGAAGCTAAACATGAAAAATATGATGGGTAAGTTCATAATTTCAATTTAAATAAGTAATAATTACTTTAGTTTTGTGAAAAGAATAATTATAATAGAGGCCATCTTAGCGTGGGATAGTTTTAGACTCTAAAAGCCATTAGTTGTGGGTTCAATTCCCTCTTGGGGGAATGATTATTTCAATTATTTAGATTTCTCCGCGCTTTCTTCCGCCACTTAACACGCAATGTCTTGAATTCAGGTGAAAAGCGATGTACAGAGTTTCTATAAATTAGCTTTCTGTGACTACCTTGCTTTAAGGGATAAAACGTTTTCCCTGTGATGGGGACGGGGTTAGAATATATAATTAAATTAGTTAGGTGGTAGGAGGTTCGTCCTCCGTCTGGCTTACGACCACTATCATGTCAACAACGAACCGCCAAATATCTTATGACGTGTTCCGGTTCGATGGCATGTAAGCCAGGCATTTTTCCCCCTTCCTACCCATCCTTTCCCCAAAATGTGGTGGTTCCAATAGCGGACTACTGACTTGGTAAATTTAAAATAATAAGTACTGTTTTTTTCATAGACACGCTTTATACCAGATAAGAGTGAACAATGAAAAGCAAATGAGACAAATACAAGATGTATCAGGAAATCTCAATCTTGATGTCTGGTCTCATCCCGTTCCTGGACGTGATGGGTTAATACTAGTGGCGAAGAATTTAAAGGAATCTTTGGAAGATATACTTAAATCATATGATGTAGAATTTAATATTGTCAGTGCAAATATTAAACAGTAAGTATGATCAACATTACAGTATTACGAATATCTCCAAAACTACTTGTCAGATCCTAACTCAATTTAAACTTAACTGAATAAATCATCAAAATCGGTTCACCCATTAGAAATTGTACGGTAATAGACATAAAACAATACAGTCGAATTGAAAACCTACTCCTCTTTTTAAGTTGGTCAAAAATGTGTAAGCCTATATATTCATTTTATTCTAGCGTGACGTAGTTGGACAGCGATTGATTTTTTTTTATGTTTATTCTGTCAGCTTTCACAATATTTTCATATCACTTAACTAAGGTTGGGAAATAAGATATTTTTTTTCCCAAAGAGAATCCAAGTATTTTAGTTGCCTACTTAATATATTATTATTACTTATAAAACTTAATATTAATTAACATTACTTAACATTACTAAACATTACTTAATATTACTTAACATTACTCTATATTACTCAATGTTACTCAATATTATTTTATATTACAATTTATACTTCTATTTTAGTGGAGTGGCTTTAGAGGTTAAGGAGTTTAGGATATGGAAGGTATAATCGATATACACACAGCGATTGAATGTAAGGGTTCGATCCCTTCTTACGGAAATTATTTTATTTTTTCTTCACCGCTCCACTTAAACAATGCGCTGAGTTTATTTCTGACACTCAACACACAAAGGATCTATTCCAGGTGTAAAATGGAGTACGGTATTGACACTACCTTCTCTCCGATTATCCTGGTTTGCGGGAAAAAGAATGAAACAGCAAAAAAGTTTTCTTATTATTAATTTTTATATTTCCAGTGAATTGGAGCTTGAAGATAAGCTGTTATCTGAAGCATCTAAGAAAAGCAATGTTTCGGATTACAGTCGAGCCAATCCACGTCTTTCGTTTGATGCTATTCATCGTTATGCTGAGGTATTTTTTGACAATACTAGCTTTCCGCCCGCGGCTTCGCCCGCGTGAAATTTGGTTATATCGCGCAATATGATAAGGAGTATCCTATGCTCTTTCCCAAGGTCTAGACTATTTGTCAAAATTGGTTAAGTGGTTTATGTGTCATAGTTGTAAACAGTTAAACAATCTTACATGATTTTATGTTTGACAATAAGGAATTTCTATACAAACTTTCATCCCCTATTTTAACCCCCTCTAACATTTTTTTCGCGATAAAAGTATCCTATGTCCTTTCCTAAGTTCAGTTCTATCTTTATACAGAATTTCATCAAAATCGGTTCAGTGGATTAGGCGTGAAAGCGTAACAGACAGACAGACAGAGTTACTTTCAAATTTATAATATTAGTGAGGTTTTGCAAAATCAAACATAATGTGAACAGAATATGTACAACTCTAACAACTAATATACAATTTGGAATATATTATTATATACATGATAAATAATTATGCTACATAAACAAAAATACATCTTAAGAAGAGATAAAAAATTGACAATCACTCCCTTAGGAAAAAAATGTAGAAAACATACAAAAACTTAAACACAACGGGCCTCGAAACTTAAACCTCAGGACCCAAATTGTTCTTAGAAATAGTCTTTGGGTAGAAGAAATTTGTAAAAATCTCTCTATCACCAAAGATAACAACATCTACAAGATATGCTAATAACAAAAATAAGTTGTAGCACATGGCTTAGCGGTCAGAGTGCTTGGAAGGTTTCCAAGAGGCACGAGTTCTAGTTCCACTGCGTTAAAATTTTTACCTAATTATTTTTTTTTTTTATTTTATTTATTCAAGTAATACATTGTTACAGTGTTTTATATTAAAGGTGCAAATCATAAACTCCTTCGAGTTTTACCGTGCACCAGTGAATTTACTGCAGTGTTTTTATACCAACTCATACGATCTAAAACAAATTTACAATAAATATAAATATTTCTTATATTAAAAATTTCAATGCCTTTCATATTTACCTTTTCAGGTTGACCAGTATCTAGTGGACATAGCCAATAGATTCCCTAACGTAGCTCGTGTGGTGTCGGCCGGACGAAGCGTGGAGGGTCGGGATATTAAGTATTTGAGGATATCTACGTCTAACTTCCAGGTAATTATGCACTGAATATCCAATATATTGATTTATCGACACAAACAGCACTTTATAATTGTAAATAAAGAAAAAAATCTTTTTACATTTCCACGCCTTTTCCCTCATAGATCAGAGAGTATCAAAACACCGTTTTTCACTTTCTGCACAAATGCGAGACATAAAGGCGGAACTCAAGGCAGCGTTTTCTCTTTTCATACCAGAGCGGAAAAATTAAAATTATTTAAATATAATATTCCTTCAAATAGGAACGGAACCCACAACCTCTAGTGATAACAGTTAGACGCTGTGTATCACCAAATTTATTCTCATGACATTATCTTTATTGACATATGTTTTTTTTAGCTTTACGCTGTATCCCGCACATAGCAGGGTAAGCAAAAGGAACCTGAGAACCTAGTGTTAAAACACGACGTTCCCCACTTTCCGCCGAATTGAGACGTTGCGTGCTGAGTAGCGGAACTCAACGCCTCGCTTTGCCTTCTTACCAAACCCAGTAAACGATAATACTACATTTCCTGGAGTAGGGATAGAACCCACAACCTGTCGCGTTTACAGTCGCACGCTTTATTAACATATGTTTTTCTAATTTTCCAGGATAACAATAAACCTATCGTTTTTGTCCAATCCCTGCTCCACGCTCGTGAATGGATTACGCTTCCAGTGACTTTGTACGCGATACAGAAGCTTGTAGTTGATGTGACCGAGCAGGACCTTGTGCGGGACATCGACTGGATCATCATGCCGATAGCCAACCCTGATGGCTATGAGTTTACTCATACTAATGTTAGTAAATATATGTAGATCAGCTTTATAGGAATTAATATAATTTAAATAATGGTATATATAATGTGACAATAAGACTCAAATATTGTATTTCACCGACTTAAAGAAGCAGGAGCTTATCAATTCGTCTGTATTTTTTTAACCCCCGACGCAAAAAGAGAGGTGTTATATATGTGTTAAACTGTATTCTTTATGTGTGTAAAAGTTATGTGGTATACTTTTTACTAAATGAACCAATATTTTTACATAATAAAAAAATCATTACGTAATTTATATTTTTTGACAAAAACCTTTGGGATGCTTACAAAATATACTAACTTAACATATATAAAACATTTCAGACGCGAATGTGGAGGAAAAATCGTGCAGCCGGCTTCGGTTTCTGCCTTGGCGTAGATCTCAATAGAAACCACGACTTTAATTGGGGAACAGGATCCAGTGACTCACCATGCAGCGACACGTTCCACGGAAGTGGACCGTTTTCAGAACCTGAAACGCAAATAACTAGGGACATTTTCACTGAATTTCAATCCCGTATCTCCTTATTCCTTGATATTCACAGTTTCGGAAGTATGATTCTCTTTGGATATGGTAATGGAACTTTTCCACCAAACGCTTTGATCTTGAACATGGTAGGAGTACAAATGGCACAACGAATTGATTCTATTAAATGGCCTGAAAAACCTAATTACAGAGTTGGGAACATTGTCGATGTCATAGGATATTCTGGATCTGGTGGTTCAAGTGACTATGCCCAAATTATGATAGGTTCTGGTCTCTCTTATACATATGAACTACCAGCGTTTAGGAATATGGGAAACAGTATTAATGGATTCTTGGTGGACCCAGCGTTTATTTATCAAGCAGCTTTTGAAACGTGGGAAGGTATTAAAGTAGCTGCCCGATATGTTGCAAGACGTTAATTTTATGATAGTCTTTAGAATCAAAAAATAAAACAACAATCAAAATAATTTTTAATTCATGCATATAATAGAAGCACTTCTGAATCGTGAATTAATATAAAAATGTCAGTATTGTCAGTCATACCAGAAGCTGGTGAGAAATTCAGCAGTTAGTCATTTCTGTTTAGATTCAGCCAAATACATATTTTTAACTGACACTTTATTTCTTAAAGCATTGTCGTTATACTCATTAGGTTCACAGAAGTCGGAGGTTCGAGACCGCTTCTTCTATCAGTTCTTACTTTATATCTAGACCATAATAATGATAATTATTATAAACAAAGGATCTTCGTACAACGTGATTATTCTCTTGTTATTCTTAATACGTATTTAGAGGTCCTATAATATTTTAACGCCTGTCGTAGCGCACGCTTGTAGCGTGCGACTGTAAACGTGACAGGTTGTGGGTTCGATTCCCACTCCAGGAAATGTAAAATTTAATATTTTCATTTCTTGGGTTTAGTAATAAGGTAAAGCGCGGCGTTGAGTTCCGCTACTCAACACGCAATGCCTCAATTCGGCGGAAAGTGGGGAACGGAATTGTTGAAAGAGAATGGAGGGCCTTAACACTAGGTTCTCTGGTTCCCTCTGCTTACCCCGCTACATGCGGGTTGCCCGCAGTGAAGTTAAAAAAAATAATATTTTTTTATATCTTATTTATGTACTTTAACGAGATGAATGGAGTGTCTTAACACTAGGTTCTCTGGTTCCCTCGGCCTACCCCGCTACATGCGGGATACAGCGTGAAGTTAAAAAAAAATTAATAATATTTTTTTATATATTATTTATATACTTTAACGAGATAGTTATAATTATATAATTGCGAAGTTTCATCTATATCAGTTCAGTAGTTTTTGGGTACAAGACTAACAAATATCCATCCATCATGTTACCATAATTGACACTACAAATAAAAGATTATTTAATAAAATAAATGTTGTGCATACTATGTTTGTTTTCTTGCTTATTTCTAGTAATAAATTAACACGAACAAGCTCTTAGCCCGAAGCCCTATTCGAGACTAATTAATCTAAGTTATTTGATAACATCAGAGAAATATAGGCATAGATTAACGATTATAATATTAGCTAGGTTTAATCAAAATGTCATTTCTGAAGCACAAAACTTTAAATTTATTTACCTTCTAATTACGTAATCAAGTTTAAATTAGCGCGGCGTTAAATTCCGCCCCTTAAGTCACAATGTCTCGAATTCAGGCAGAAAGTGGCGAACGGAGTGGGGCATATGATACATGCGTATACCTTGTGACAAAAAAGATTTATTAACTTTTTTGAGACGAAAACTAGGTGTTATGGTTTTGGGTACCATTCAAGGGAATGACGACATTTAAATTATTTTCATTCCTCTGCTCTGGTAAGACGAGTACAGGGTTAAGTTCCGCGCACTTACAATGTCTCGAATTCAGGCAGAAAGAGGCGAACTGAGTGTCTTAACACTAGGTTCACTCTGTCTACCCTGCTATGTGGGATAAAGCGTGAAGCTGCCTACCGTGTATAAAGGTCAAGCTAATATAAGCTTATGTAATCATGTTACTAGGCTCCCATTTATAAGGCAGCATTTCGACAGTCTTTCAGTTGATAAAAAGTTATGAAGCTAAAAATACTTTCACCTTTCTTAATTTTAAGTATACACACATATAATATTTTCAGGGTCTCTCTATTCCCTTATATAGTATAGAAGAAAGAAAAATTTGTTATATAAAACTAAATGTTGAGTGGCTGAACCTAACTCTGTGCATATCTTTACCGAATTGGGAAATGACATTTAAAATTTGAAATATATCATTCATTCCTTTGATTAGGCAACCAAAAAACATTATACGTTGCGGAAAGCCCATGATTTTAAAAAATAATCCATTACAAATTCATTAAAGTATGGAAAATGAGGTACGGAGCAACTTAAAACTAGATTGTCAGGTTCCCTCTGCCTACCTAAAAAAATACATTTAATTAATAAAATAAATGTGAAAGACAATATGAAGAAAAATCAAAAAAAACTGTACTCAGTGACCATTTTAGCTAAAGTATAATGATATATTTGATTTTCTCAATTTTTACATATATTAAGTGAAACTATTTTGATCGGATCGCGTGTATTTGTCATCATGGACGACTGTAAAGTGTTCGAAGCGCCAGGTTTCTAAAAATGTATTTTCGAATACTAAAATATCTTAAAATAGTTTCATTTAATTCGATAAAAACATCAAAATTTTGACAAAAAGGTTTGACTTTTTGTCAAAATTTTGATATCTTCAAATAAAGGTCACTAAAAAATTAAATTGTTACAAATAACTCAAAAACTACTGATGAGACTTTAACTAAACTTATCAGAGTTTAAATGAAATCAGAAGCACTAGTTAACGCCTGTCGTGCGACTGTAAACGCGGCAGGTTGTGGGTTCGATTCCCACTCCAGTAAATGGATTTTTTTATTTGCTGGGTTTGGTACCAAGGCAAAGCACGGCGTTGAGTTCCGCTACTCAACACGCAATGCCTCAATTCGGCGGAAAGTGGGGAACGGTATTATTGAAATAGAATGGAGTGTCTTAACACTAGGTTCTCTGGTTCCCTCTGCCTACCCTGCTATATGCGAGTTACAGCGTGAAGTTGAAAAAAAAAAGAACTGATAACCGCCTTTTTTGAAAGTCGGTCAAACAATAAAGTAAATATTGAACTTGAGCTACAAAAACAAAGTATGACCTACGATTTTAACTACTTATCAAAATTAATAATATTATCACCTCAGTGTCATTAATTACAATTTAATTTTGAGATAATACTTGGATTAACAAGTCTTAATCGTTATCAAGAACTGATAAATTCTGTTAATCCCAAAGTAAATATAATAAAATAGGGTTATTTCAAAATTTTGAACATTTAGTGTCAAATTTTGGTCATCTATTGAGTATTTGACCAAAATGTTTAAAGTACTGTTCTGTTTGTTCGTGTCTGTATATTTCGTTTATGCGAAACATGAAGAATATGAAGGGTGAGTGATGAAATGAATCAGAAATGTAGAGAATATGCTTAATAATAATGATTTTAATCAAAAATGAAAAGCTACTTCAAAGAAAATGTATTAAAAAGTAAAATTACGAATAACTCAAAAACTACCCATTAGATCTTATTTTCAATTAAATGGGCCTATATCACAAGCACAAGCTATCATATAAAAAAGTATCATCAAAATTAGAATTTACCCGGTAAAAAGTCAATCGGTAACACTCGTTAAAATATACCGTCGAATTAATAACCTCCTAATTGAAAACGGTTAACTATCGTAAAATCAGACTTACTATAAGAATGACAGAAAAAAATATATTTTAAAGTGAAACTGCTTTAGAATTGTTGTGATTTCAAATTCAATGTAAGAAACAAATACATATACAAGTATAGGATTTAAATCGTTACCGCATAACTATTTACTGGATGAGCTTCTGATGATTCCCATTATAATTTAGTTAAGATTGGACAAGTAGTTTATGAGTTATTCGTAATAACTTTACTTTTTAATACATTTTATTTTCTTTTTATATTAAAATCTAATAATTTAATATAAAATTTTGTTACAGATATGCTTTATATTCAGTAAAAGTAAATGACTTGGATCAAGTACAGGAAGTGCATTCAATTGCACAACATGTCAATGGCGATATCTGGTCGTACGCACTTCCGGGCCGAGAGGGATTGGTCATGGTTGCGAAGGAAATGAAAGAAATATTTGAAGAGAAGCTTAAAGCGATTAATGTGGAATATAAAATCGATTCAGCTAATATTAAAGAGTGAGTATAGTAAAAAACCTACCTACCCAACTTCACGCTTTATCCCTAGTGGGGTAGTCAGAGAGAACGGAGCGCCAAGCGCTATGGTCCCTGCATACCTCTTTCGCCTCGTCCACAGTCATTAGCCTCTTCATGCATGCCCTCCGGGGGGTTCTCATGCTTTTTACGTGACCTTCCTCCAGTATCATTGACACTGTGTTCTCGAAGGTCAACCGAGGTCTCCCCCTTATATATAGTAAAAAAATGTCGTTTTATCCTGCATAGCAGGATAGTCAAAGTCAAATAATTTTATCCAAAGTAAGAAGTTACATGGTTCATTTTTTGAACATCAAATAATTTACCACCAGTTCACTAAATTTAATGCCTCAGACCTTAGAAGAACCAGAAGAAACTCAGCGGTACTTTTTTTCAGTCAATACTTCACAATTATTTTTATTTATTATTTATTAGACAGATTTATTTGTCAGATCAGATCCTAGTGCCAAGACACTCCGTTCGCAGCTTTGCGCATGTATTCCATACTTTCCTTACAACGTGACGTTGGTGAAGTGATTTGTGCTCAACTGGTACGTTCGTAACGCCCTAATTAAAAAACTGAACCGAAATGAATTGGAGACTGACGATAAAATACTGCCGCGCTTTGTCTTACCTAAGCAGAAAAATGAACGTAATTTAAATATAAGAATTTACTCGGAGTGGGAATCGAACCCTCTACCAATCGCGTATACAGTCATACGTTTTCAAACTGTGCCACGATGGTCTCGATATATGGTAAGTATAGTATATATGTATGTATATATTTATTAATATATGTAGAAAAACTTTTGATACGAAATCGAAAATTATGCTGTTAGAGGAGAATTAAATTTTTACATAGTTAAGGTTTATATGGAAAAATGAAAAAACATAATATTTGTGAAATGAAACTATTTTAACCGGATTATTCGCGTATATTTTAGTATTAGGAAATACATTTTTGGAAACCCGATGTTTTAAACACTTTACAGTAGTCCGTGGTCAGGTCATAGGTAGGTAATCCGTCTTGTTTTATTTATTATGGGTAAAAATCTCGAAAATTAAATCTCATTAAGATAACATTTTTAATAATAACGCATTAGAAATACATGAAATTTAAAAAAAAACACTTCAGACATTAGTGACTACTAAATCAAAATATTGTTCCATGAGTTGAAGTCAGACTGATTATGAGTGAGAAAAGAAAGCTTCATAGCTTCATGCTGTATCCGGTACATAACAGGGTAGGCAGAAGATACCAGAAAACCTAGTGTTAAGACATTCCGTTCTCTTTTGACATTAACGTTCCCCACTTTCCGTCGATTCGAGGTATTGAATGGTGGAACTCAACGCCGCGCTTTGCCTTGTTACCAGTTGTTGAGAAGAAAGCAACTCACAAAAATGAATCGGTGAGTGTAAAAACATTGTAAGTCACAAAAAATGCAAAAGTTCGTAATCGATTTTAACTAGCTTAGAAAGCTAAGTTATATACTTTTTTCTCTCTCCTGCAAAATTCGAAAATCCGGACTTACGTTGTTTCTGTACTCACCAATTCAAATATGTTTCTTGATAGTTTAAAGTTTTAATCAAGAAACTTAAGAAACGAAATTAATTTTGAGCAAACGTATAAAATACGTTGATTTTTGTCTTTTTTCGACATTTCTATTCATCTTAACTTATTTTCAATTTCTGTTACTATAAACTCTTACAAATAATTTATGATTTGAATAAGTTGATATGTGTAAGTTATAACATCCTTTAAACGTTTAAAAACAATTACTTCAAAGAAGAAGTACAATTATTACAAATAACTCAAAAACTGCGCGTCAATTTAAATAGAACCACATTAAAAGCACTAGCTATTATATAAAAAAACACCATCAAAATTAGTTTACCTAATAAAAGGTTATGCGATAACACATAAAACAAATACAATAGAACTGAGAACATCTTGCTTTTTTGCAGTCGGTTAAAAATATATCTTGTTGTGATTGCACACTTATCAAATAAATACTTCTGTTTTGATTACACAAAGCCAAGGCTTGGATTTCCCCAAATAATCCGTGCTTAATGTCTTAAAATTTCTTTACTTTAAACTATTTTTCAAGATATATTGGATAAATAGATAAAATCCTTAATAACTTACATATAAATTAGAAAAACATTACTATTATTTTTTTTATTTCACGCTGTATCCCGCATATAGCGGGGTAGGCAGAGGGAACCTGAGAACCTAGTGTTAAGACACTCCGTTCCCCACTTTCCGCCGAATTGAGGCATTGCGTGCTGAGTGGTGAAGCTCAACGCCGCGCTTTGCCTTGTTACCAAACCCAAGAAATGAAATACTAACATTTCCTGGAGTGGGAATCGAACCCACAACCTGTCGCGTTTGCACGCTTGTGTCTCTGCGCCACGACAGGCGTAAGGAAAAATATTATATAAATGAAATAAACATAATCATTTAATTATAATGCATGCAAAGGAAACATAAGCATTTGAATGCTTATGCACTGTAAGGCATAAAAAAAATAAAAATAAAAAAATCAATAAATAAACAATAGAAGAGAGGAGAATACCATAGCAATCAATGGATTCACTATGTGGGCTACGGAGCAGTGCCTGGAACTTGCCCAACGCCCAATTTTACGCAAGTTTAGATTTAAGGGGCCCTTTAAAATAAATTATTATTTGCCTCTACTGTCCTAGCTCCTTATAAAATTTGAAACGGAGTATCTTGAAAGTATAAGTAAGCTCCCTCTGAGTATCCTACTTTCGGGATAAAGAACGGATCTGCTAGAAATGAACTGATGATAGTTCTAGACAGGCCGAAATCTTTTTGTAGATTATAGAGAGGTTTTGCTATTTTATCTTTGCTTCTTCTTTTTTTTTATGGATAACGGATGGAAAACGAGCAGAAGGACCACCTGATGGTAAGTGGTTACCTTCGCCCATGAATATCTACAATACCAGAGATGTTGTAGATGCGTTGCCAACCTAGAGGGTATAGATGGAAGGGGAGGACAATGTATCTTCTACTGATGATAATAATAATTAACAGCACGGAGAGAACCTAGTGTCAAAACACTCCGTTCGTTGCTATCCATCCGAATCGCTATCAAAACATTTTGTATTACGTGGTTGAAATGAGAATAATTTAAGTATAATCAATCCTCCAGTGGGAATCGAACCCACAGTTATCGCGTGAACAGCAAGGTTCGCTACGTTACGCCATCCTCTGCGCCACGATGAGCTCCAATTATATACATACTCGTATTTTACTTATAGAAAGCAATAAATTATAAATTCAATCCATACAACGATCCACATTATCATAAGGAGTAATATTGAGATTCACGAAAGTTGCTAATAACTTGCTAAGTAAGAAAGATATGCCGCGTTCACGAAATTACGAAATTCCTTTCCTTTAATTACTTTATCACGGAAGCGCAATCTTGGATCAAACCGCTGTGTTAAATATTATTTTATATAAGTTTAATTTATTTATAATAATTAATATATAACGCCTGTCGTAGCGTAGAAGCACAAGCGTGCGACTGTTAACGCGACAGGTTGTGGGTTCAATTCCCACTCCAAGAAATATAAAAGTTTAGTATTTTCATTTCCTGGTAACAAAGCAAAGCAAATCATGCAAAGCGCGGCGTTGAGTTCCGTCATTCACACGCATTCGGCGGAAAGTGGGGAACGGAGTGTCTTAACACTAGGTTCCCAGATTCCCTCTGCCTACCCTGCCATATGTGGGATATAGCGTGATGCTAAAAAAAAATTATATATTCAAGTACAGGCAATTGAAATAAGAGTGTAGATTTTTATTGAGTAATGCGATTGATTGTGTGTTCGATTCACACTCAGGAGATTACGTATATTTAAATTATTTTCATTTCTCTGGTAAAGTACGAAGCACGACGTTGAGTTTCGAATTCGGGCGGAAAACGGGGAATGAGAACTTTACTAGCCTTCTTTTACTAGCCTGTGGCAATCGAACACACACGAAAATATTGAAGTATTTATAAATATTGATATAAAATTGGCACTGTTTTACCCGTTATGACCCTAGAATACACCGAAAATGGATTTAAATCAGAACTCTAGGTCTTTTCAGCGTACTCCTCAAATAAGCGTGAAAGTATAAGAAACTTTTACGCATTCCTTGAATTAACCATATGGGTGCTGAACTCATAGCATTGCAGGGTAGAGCTCCGAGTAATGACTGGGACTTGAGACTCAAGTGTAGGCTTAATGACCCCTAAAAAATGCATCAACGCCTCTCATTTTGAGCCGAGCTCCTCTAAGTAATCATAATAGAAAAATAATCATAAATTCATTTATTCAGAATTCTAGAGCTAGATAGACAATATCTTCTGGCTGACAGCTAGACTAGAAACCAGTATGCAGATCTGGTTCTCGTCTCTCCTTCGATCAAGTTCATAGATACGAGGCGGTAAGATATTATATATGTTAATTTAATTAATTAATTTTCATTAGTGGATCATTTTCAAGGTATAGACTGTTAAGTTTTTGTCGTCTCTATTTTGGTTTTTTTAAGCATTGTATTTTTTTTTAATTTGCCGCCTTATAAAATCTACCGTCCTAAACTACTCAGTCAGATTCATCAGATCAGATCAGATTTTCCTAGAATGCACAACTACGTTAAAATTCTTATATACTTGTTACAACTTATTTTTGTTCTTAGCATCTGTCTAAAGAGATCTTTAGCAATTTCTGCTACCTAAAGATTATTTTTAAGAACAATCGATTGACAAGTAGGAACGCTGTTTATTAAATTCTGAGCTCTTTGATTTTCGCGACGATTACACATATTAAATAAAATTATTTTTACCGGATTAATCGCGTATATATTAATATTCGGAAACACATTTTTGGAAATTCGACGTTACGAGACAGGTAGACGACGGACTACTGTATAGTGTTCGAAACGTCGGGTTTCCAAAAATGTATTTTCGATCACTAAAATATACGCGATTAATCCGGTTAAAATTGTTTTAATTAATATATTAAATTCATTTTTAATTTTTTAACGTTTATATGCAATATTTTAAAATAAGAATAGAATGTCTGTATGACAATTTATCACGTTGTAGGTTGACAGCTACCTTGTGGACATAGCTAACAGATTCCCCAACGTAGCTACTGTTGTATCTGGCGGTAACAGTGTGCAAGGACGTGACATCAAGTATTTGAGAATATCTTCAAGTAACTTCCAGGTAAAAGATATTTTTATATAATAGAAAAAATATTATTATCTACATAGTGAAGAGCAGCATTGAGTTTTTTTTTCAACTTTATGCTTTAGCCGCCATATTCAGACGGAAGAGTCAGATGAACATTTTGTTCCCTTCCCGCCCTAATTCGTGTGAAACGAGACATTGCGTGTTTAATTGGCGGATCTCAAAGCCGCGTCCTATCTTACCAGATAGAGGAAATGAAGATAATTTAAATATAATATAATCTTTCCTCCAGAAACGAAATTATAGTCAGATAATGTTTGACTGCACCACGATGGCCTTAATATATTTGCTTAAAAATCTAATTTAATGCATTTATTCCTTTGAAACTTATTAATAACTTATTTTCACAGGACGCCAGCAAGCCTATAGTTTTCATTCAATCTCTTCTCCATGCCCGTGAATGGATCACACTGCCTGTGACTTTATATGCAATCCAACGTTTGGTGGTTGACGTGGCTGACAGCGACCTTGTGCAAAACATCGACTGGATTATTCTGCCCATTGCCAATCCCGATGGCTACGAATTTACTCATACTAATGTAAGTTTAAGCTATTTTAATTATGTGATAAGATATAGAATATTAGTTAGGTGGTATACTTCATAGGTTTAGGTAGGCTCAATACTGTTGTATTTTATAAGGAAGATCTTGAATGATATCTCCGCTATCCATTTTTCATATTAATAGATATATGAGGTGATAACACCTACACTTTTTCTAGACAAACCAGATGATAGGTTATAAATGTAAACACATTTAAATTACTTTTCAATAAACTTAAACTTTATTTTTTAGACTCGTATGTGGAGAAAGAACCGCGCTACTGGCTACAGCGTATTATGCCCTGGAGTAGATCTGAACAGAAACTATGATTCCATGTGGGGCACAGCCTCCAGCAGCTCAGCCTGCTCCGACACTTTCCACGGAGCCAGAGCATTCTCGGAACCAGAAACCCAAGTCACAAGAAACATTTTCAATGAACATAGATCAAGAATTCGCCTGTTCCTCGATATTCACAGTTTTGGAAGTATGATTCTCTTTGGTTTTGGCGACAGGTCTCTCCCACCTAACGCTTTGGTCTTAAACCTGGTGGGTGTACAGATGGCCCAAGCTATTGATGCTGTTAAATGGCCCAGCAACCCCGATTACAGGGTAGGAAACATAGTCGATGTTATCCGCTACTTTGCCTCAGGTGGCGCCAGTGACTATGCCCAAATTGAGATCGGACAAGGTTTGTCCTATACTTTTGAACTGCCAGCACACAGGAACGCAATTGGAATAAACGGATTCTTGGTTGACCCTGCATTTATTCCCCAGGCAGCCTTCGAAACTTGGGAAGGTATCAAAGTGGCCGCCAGATACGTCGCAAGGAGTTAATTATAATAAATATTTTAATTTATATGAAAATATGGTTTTATTGTTATTTTACTTTAGTGTGTACGGAATAATAACTGCTAAATTTCTTTGTTTTGTTTATTTAAGCACAATTAACCTCTAGTTGCTGTAAACGAAAAAAAATCTTGTTTATTTACTTTATTTCTATGATGACTTTCTTAAAGTTGTATTAATTATTATTACTTAATTTTAGATTTCCTAACACTAATATTCCCTTTTTTAATAATTAATCTTCCATATGCAACATTAAATTCCAAATATAAACGAAATAGTACCTGTAATTAAAAAAAACTATTATTTGTGAAGATGGACGGATGCTAGATATTGAAAAACTGCTGATCAGATCAGGATGAAAGTTTACAATAACATAGCTCATACATCAGAATATCACAGTTTACCATATAAAAAAAATAAGTAATTTATATATAAGTAAATACTTTAAAATAAATGAAACTTCTCTTAAATAAAACTCGATTCGATGTCAATTCGATATACATTAAAAGTGCACGTAAACATTTTCTCTCAATACAAAAATAGACCATTTAAAAGCTACTGTTTTCGCAATAACTGCAGTCCTGGATAGCGATTCTTCTATTTCAGAATGCTACCTATTGAATAATTGAGAGGTTCACGTGACTGGTTTGTCGATGATCTTGTTCTAACTTTAATAACGAAGGAGCAGGTGAAATATAGATATGCGTTATTGCTTTTTATAAGTCATTTATATCACGTCGCAATGGGTGATTATAAGTAACAAGCCTCACAGCCGAGCTTTATCTTACCAGGCCAGAAAAATGAAAACAAATTACCTCGTGAGAATCGAACCCACAACAATTGCGCTTACAGTCAAACACTCCGCTATGATGGTCCATCATTTTGGCAGGTGGTAATAATTCTTAAGCAAAATCCATCCATGTATCAAAGTATATCGGATATTTACGCCTTATCTGAATATTTTCATAGTACTATAGCAGGGTCGAGCAACCTGCGGCCTGCTTGATAATATTATGCGAACCACCAAGCGTTTTTTGTATTCAAATATTCTCCTTCTAGTTTTAATAAGATATATGCGTTTTAAATATATTAAATGAAACTATAGTAAATGAAATTATTTTTATTTATGTATTTTAACTGGAATACGTAAATAAGATAAGTGGATTAGAGTGTCAATACGTGATTAATCCGAATTAATTAGTTTAACTTAATAAACTTTGTCTTGAGAAATATAATATTATTTCTTTTCGTGGTAGGAGGTTCGTCCTCCGTCTGGCTCGCGACCACTATCATGTCAAAGACGAACCGCCAAATATCTTATCATGTGTTCCGGTTCGATGGCATGTAAGCCAGGTTTTCCCATTCCCACCCATCCTTTCCCCAAAATGTGGTGGTTCCGGGAGCGGAATACTACATTGTCCTCCTCTTCCATCTATATCCTCTAGGTTGGCAACGCATCTACAACATCTCTGGTGTTGTAGATGTTCATGGGCGAAGGTATCCACTTACCATCAGGTGGTCCTTCTGCTCGTCTGGCATCCGTTATCCATAAAAAAAAAAAAAAA
>JAKGSA010000679.1:345608-365111 GCA_033558755.1 Philaethria dido | reverse complement strand
ATTTATATATAATAAATAATAAAGGCTGTAGGTATATATATATATATTCTTTTTAGACTTCTTTTTAGAAGTCAGTTAAAAATGTTAGACAGCTATATTTGAACCTGGGTCTCTTAAGACACCAATGAAACTGTTCTACTTTTATCGATCCATGCATAATTTTATATGCGTGTTGCAACTTTGTTCATACCATCTTTTTAGGAAGATTTTTCACTACCAAATCCTTCTTTATTTATCCCTGTATCTCCTCTGTATATTGAACTTACGGGAGATGACATATTTATTTTTTTTAGCTTCACGCATATAGCAGGGTAGGCAGAAGGAACCTGAAAACCTAGTGTTAAGACACTCCGTTCCCCACTTTCCGCCGAATCGAGGCATTGCAACTTGAGTGACGGAACTCAATGCCCCGATTTGCCTTGTTACCAAACCCAGGAAATGAAAACACCAAACTTTCACAATTTCTGGAATGGGAATCGAACCCACAACCTATCGCGTTAACAGTCACAAGCTTGTGCCTGAATGATTTACAAATAAATATCAATAAACTAATTATATTAATTTCAAAACCCAGTGATACATTAACAGATGTTTCAACCGTTCCATATATCACAACGGTGAGGCAATTAGTATGAAATAATAATGATCATCTCAATCGTACCCATAAAGTGACCACAATAGATGTCTTCTATGAAAACTTGCCTGTATTTTGATTTATTTCGCAAATATTTGATATAAGTAAGTAAGATGGACATTTGACCTTCGGCCTTCCTTAAGTCTAGACTTAATATGTAGATATTGAAGTAATTCGTGGTACTAATTTTATGTATTGTATTTCAAAATATTAGTTGGTTATTATAGTGTAATGATATATTAAAGATAGTGGATTCGAATTCTGCTGAAATGTGAACATGTGATATCGTCTTGATTATTTTTTTTTTTTTTTTTTTTTATCTTCACGCTTATCCCGCGTATAGCGGGGTAGGCAGAGGGAACCTGAGAACCGACGTGTTAAGACACTCCGTTCTCTTACAACTATTCCGTTTCCCACTTTCCGCCGAATGGAGGCATGGCGTGCTGAGTGGCGGTACTCCGCGCTTTGCCTTGTTACCAAATCCAAGAAATGCAAATACTAAATTTTACATTTCCTGGAGTGGGAATCGAACCCACAACCTGTCGCGTTTACAGTCGCACGCTTGTACATCTGCGCCACGACAGGCGTTGACTAATATCATCTGCCTTTATTTTTAAAGCAGGAGGGAGAGATTTTTTTGCGTATGTTACCGCATAACTTTTTACTGAGTGAATCAATTTTGATGATTCTTTTTTTATTATGATAGCTAGTGCTTTGGTTATGGTTCCGTTTATATTTAGTTAAGTTCTGGCAAGTACTTTTTGAGTTATTCTTAATTTTACTTTTTAGTCGGTTTTCTTTTTTGATGTTGTTGAATTGCCTTACCCTGTGGAAGCAGTATATAATTTTAAAAATATATTCTCGTCAAAATTTTTAGAGAACCAAAATATTAATTCAAATATGGACGCGAACGATTTCAGCACAAACACACGGCCCTTTCGTAAAGTACTCCAGTAACTAAATTATGTTTCTAGCATCATCTTATAAATTATACACATTAATTTTCAACTCTTTCTAAATACTATTCAAGCCTGAAAGTAGAAAAATGACTATACCTCCTTTTTCATGCAACAGCCATACAAATTTGTTTTTGTGTATTCTTTTATATATGTATGTATGTAAAATAAGCTTGTGTAACGTTGTACGCGTGCTCACCAATAAGTGTATGAGTAAACGAGTTGAACATATCAAACAAGCAAACGTAAACTGCAAATATTACATTATTTTAAATTTAATTTAATATATTATCAATATAATATTTCTTTTTAGGTTCATTCCTTTATTCTTCATAATAGGAACAGAGAGTCAAGACACTCCGTTCTATAGTTTTTGCACTAATTTGAGACATTGCGTGTAGAGTGGCCGAAGTCTACGTTGTGTTTTGTCTTACAAGGGCGGAAAATGAAAATCTAAATATAAATACGTGAAGCATAAACTTTGTACCCCTTTTTAAAAAAATTACGCGGACGGAGGAGCATGAAATATGGTACATTTATAGTTCATATAGAGAAGGAGTGCAGAATGTTCATACTTTTTAAAAATAATGCTTAAAATGTTTATTAAATTAACAAAATAAATGTTACACTACACTACCATGGTTTGACATCCACGTTTATATAAAATGACGTACACATTACTGCATTATTGCCCTGATGACGCATTAACAACGCGTTGTTAACGCGTCATCAGGGGCACTAGTATAATATAAATAAACCATCGTATGGTCACAATAAAAATATTTTTACAATTATCATTCAGGTTAAAAAAATTTATAACTACCTTTTTCATTGAAATAAAGTGCACTGTTTAGGGCCTCGTGGTGGAGTGGTCAAGAGTGTGATTGTAAAGCCAATGGTAATAGGTTTGATCCAATTCAAAGAAACTATTATATTTAAATTAATCAAAATTTTTCGTTCTGGTAAGACTTTGTGTTTCGTCATAAACAATTTCTTATATTTTTTTAATTTAGTCATTTATTCTTTTCTTTTTTTTTAACTTCACGCTGTATCCTGCATATAGCAGGGTAGGCAGAGGGAACCAGAGAACCCAGTATTAAGACACTCCATTCTCTTTCAACAAATCCGTTCCCCACTTTCCGCCGAATTGAGGCATTGCGTGTTGAGTGGCGGAACTCAACGCCGCGCTATGCCTTGTTACCAAACCCGACAAATGAAAATACTAAATTTTACATTTCCTGGAGTGGGAATCGAACCCACAACCTGTCGCGTTTACATTCACACGCTTGATCCTCTGACACGACACGACAGTCATTTGTTCACATCCCATATACGTATAAAGCAATGCTCATTACTGTTTAAAAATATATATGCAAGTCGATTTATTAACTTATTTAGAAAAAATCTTTAAATAAAAGCATTTCCAGTATTTCGAACCCACATCTATCGTATAATCAACAACTGTACCACGATAGCGTTGTAATTTATAATATTAATTCAAAATGTTACCACAAAAGGAAACCATAAAGCCAGTGCTATATGATAGTCTTGTGGTATTTTATTTTTGATTTCGTCGGTGAATTCATCATATATATTTCGGTTTTACACATCTGATGTAAATACTCAGTAGGTTATGTAAAAATAATGTAACTTAACGGAAATTTTCTTTATAATTTTTTTCTATCTTTCGATCCCTAAACTTATAATTCATATAAGTACTCGAATGATCATTAAAATTTTAACAAAAATAATACCGACAGAACAATCGTAACGAATGACTCAAAAACTGCTCATCGGAGTTAAAGCTTACTAAAGCTTACAAGAGATCACATCAGAAACACTAGCTATCATATAAAAGAAGAATCATCAAAATTGGTTCACTCAGTAAAAAGTAGTGCAGTAACACATAAAAAAAAAGTCGAATTTAGAACCTTATCCTTTTTTTTAAGTCTATTATAAATATTATATCTGAGGTCATAGAATCTGCACATCTAGCATAATTATAAATTAATGGTGAAAAATAATTTACATGAGATTCCTTTTTTTTAGCTTCACACTGTATCCCGCACGTAGCAAGTTAGGCATAGCGAACCAGAGAACCAAGTGTTAAGACACTCCGTTCTCTTAAGATTTCCGTTGCCCACTTTCCGCCGAATTGAGGCATTGCGTGCTGAGTAGCGGAACTTAACGCTACGCTTTGCCTTATAACCAGAGCGAGGAAATAAAAATACTAAATATTAATTAATATTTTCATTTCCTGGAGTGGGAATCGAAGCCACAACCTGTCGTGTTTTCAGTCACTTCTGTTCTGTGCCACGGCAAGCCTAAACATTTTAACGCTTATTTGGCGATAAGAAGTATATTGTATCAGACTACGGTCCTGCCTTATCTCGTATCTCGATCCTCAAGTAACCTAAGTTTTCATTGATAAAAAAATCTTTACTATACCTAAATTTTCATAAATCATTTTGGATGCGTGCTATTTTGTGGAACTCAACGCCGCATTTTGTCTAGCCACAGCGGAGAAATGGAAACAATATAATTATAATATCATTCCCCTGAGAAAGAGTCATACTCACAATTATTATAGCTAATATTATAAAATCTACATGACTAGCATAATCATAAATTAATGATAAAATCTTTTATAGAGGATCACTTATAGGTGCGGCGTTAGGTTCCGGCACTCGTATTTCCTTAATTCGGCAGAAAGTAGAAAACAGAAATGTTAAAAGAGAACGGAGTATCTTAACACTTGTTCTAAGCTTCTTGCTATGTGCGGGATACAGGGTGAGGCTAAATAAAAAACATACATACATAGCTTCACGCTATATCCCGCATATAGCAGGGTAGGCAGAGGGAACCTAGTGTTGAGACACTCCGTTCCCCACTTTCCGCCGAATTGTGGCATTGCGTGCTGAGTGACGAAACTCAACGCCGCGCTTTGCCTATAAAATTTATCAGACGATAGGAAGCCTATTGTATCAATAGACTACGGTCCTGCCTTATCTCGTATCTCGATCCTCAAGTAACCTACGTTTTCAATGATAAAAAAATCTTTATGCCACAAAAAAATTTTACAAATCATTTTGTGAAGACCATTTCATTATATTTTATCTTTCATCATTAATTTTAGACGTTTTGCAAAAATGAAATAAAAATTGATTGTCTATTAAAAAATATATGACAATTTTCTTGTGACAGCTCTTAGAAGTGATTATTCCGAATTTTATGATATTTTATTGATGAATCATAGTAATATTAAAATATAAAAATTTGTAACGTCGACCGACTGTAAACGTGACAGGTTGTAGGTTCGATTCCCACTACAGGAAATGAAATAATATTTAGT
Organism: Philaethria dido; assembly: GCA_033558755.1. Classification (NCBI taxonomy): domain Eukaryota; kingdom Metazoa; phylum Arthropoda; class Insecta; order Lepidoptera; family Nymphalidae; genus Philaethria; species Philaethria dido. The sequence continues at coordinate 360,169 of JAKGSA010000679.1, read as the reverse complement.
ATTTTCATTCAGCGCCAGGGGGCTGTTAACAAGGCAAAGCGCGGCGTTGAGTTCCGCCACTGAGCACACAATGCCTCCATCTGATGGAAAGTGGAGAACGGAACGGAGTGTCTTAACACTAGGGTCTATGTGCGGAATACAGCGTAAAGCTAAAAAAAGAAAATACAAAGTTTGTAAGGATGGATGTTTGTTACTCTTTCTTGTAAAAACTACTGAATGAATTTGGATCAAACTTTAGAGTAATATAGCTCACACGTCAGAATAACACATAACCATACAATCTATGTTATTATTTTGTGACACATAATATTATATGATAAATAACACTACTATAGTTATTTAAAATTTGTGTTTATATATTTATTTCATTTTTCCGTTCTGACAAGACAAAACGCAGCGTTGAGTTCCGTCATATAACACGTCGATGTATCGATTTCGAGTGGAAAATGTTTTGACATTATGTTTTTAGGGTAATTACCCTGATATGCGGGGAAGCTTAGATAATATATATTCAAATTCAAATAATTTTATTCAAAGTAAGAAGTAACATGCTTTATTTTTTGAACGTCAAATAATTTACCACTGGTTCACTAAACTTAATGTCTCAGATCTGAGAAGAATCGGCGCAAGAAACTCAGCGGGAGCAGTTATTTATTGAGATTTTCTTTTAAATTATCTTCACACATATGTGAGAGTTTAAATAGGATAGATAAAGAGAATACATCAAATTTTGATTTTTATATGTTAAAATCCTTTTTATCTGGAAGAAAAAGATTGTTGTTTTTTACATTCAAATTTAACTGCGATACTGATTTAAAAGGATAAAATACATATTTTTACATAGGTTGTATCATAAAAGTAACCTAAGATGACTATTATCTCGAGCTTTATTTGAAATAAAAGTACCAAAAGTGACTTTCTATGACTACGGATAAGACTTTTTGCATAGGATTTTTTGTAAAATACGGTACATTGGGACGTCTGCCTGTAAACCTGATGGTCGTGGGATCGATTCCCACTCGAGAGTTTAGAGTAAATTTATTTGCATTATTCCACTCTGGTGTGACAAAGCGCGGCGTGGACTTCCGCCTTAACACGCAATGTCTCGAATTCTGACGGAACTGGAAAAGGAATGAAAACAAAAATAAAGAAAATTATATTTAACCTAAGAGAGAACCTAGTGTCTGGAGATCGAGACACAGTGTGCGGACTGGCGGGAACTCAATACCTCGCTGTTTTATCAGAGCCGGCAAACGAAAATAATTTAAATATAATCATGCCCCGCATGGGATTCGAACCCACAACCAATCGCGTTTACATTTTCATTGCATCACTATGAACTCTATTTCATACTCATTTTAAACTTTTATAGCCATAAATGTTTTTAACTGAATAAAAGCGCATCCTAAGTTTCTAAGTAACGTCGCACAATTTACAAACTCAACAATATAAGTTGTTTGACACGGAACTTCAATAAAAAGGCTCATTCTCGCTTTTTTTCCCAGCTTTTATTGAGGGCAGCCTGCAATATGTACTGACTTGAGCTTTTTACATGAGAAGAAGCTCGAACAAAGAGTTTTATTCGTTTTCACACTTGTACTAGAAAATAAATGTCATTGAGTAGTAATTATAACTATTATCTATTATATATATGTATATATATATATATATATATATATATATATATATATATATATATATTGCGTCACTCACTGATAGACAACGTGCAGGCTAAACTACTGCACATAGAAAAACATAATATAAACTTAAGGATTATGGAAGAGCATAACTAGAGGCTTTCACTAAATTCCTACGAAAACGGGAAAAAAGGGAAGTCAAATGAAATGAAAAAACAAAAAGCCAAAACACACTATTATCACTACTCGGTCAGTATCTAGGCATATTCACGTGAAATCTGGTTACGTTTTTTACAGCTTCACGCTTTTTAGTCAACCTAGTGTCAAGACACTACTTTCTGAAATCGAGATATTTCGTGGTAAATTCCGGAAATCAACGCCGTGTTTAGTCTTACCAGAGCAATACAACGAAAATAGTGTAACTATAGTCCATAAATATAACAAAGAAAGTTGTCGCAGCGCAGAGGCACAAGCGTGAGACTGTGCACGCGACAGGTCGTGGATTCGATTCCCACGTCAGGACATAAAAATATTAAAAATAATAATTATTATTAGTATTATCATTTCCTCGACTTGGTAACAAGGCAAACTGCGGCGTTGAGTTCCACCACTCAGCACGAAAGGCCTCAATTCGGCGGAAAGTGGGGAACGCAATTCTTGGGAGAACGGAGTGTCTTAACACGAGATTCTCTAGTTCCTTCTGCTTACCTTACTATGTGCGTGATACAGCGTGAAAATGAATAAATTATTAGATAAGGATGTGAGTACAAATGGTTTACGAGACCCGTATCGTGTAGACATCGTTGTGTACTTTATGTCATGTTTACTGCAAATAGAAACTTAGCTTTTATTGCCTTTAAAACGATTATATCCTAGAATTCTACGTGTTTAAGATCTATGTATATTTGTTATTGATTATTTGGGTGTATCGATGAGGCCGTTATGACGCAGTGAGATATTGTGTGACTAAGAGCAATTGTAATGGGTTCGATACTCACTCGGGGGAATGATTATATTTAAATAATTTGTCATTTCTCCTCATAAGTATGTATTTGCGTTTGTATATGTCAGTTTTATGTATTTATAATAATTATTTATTTATTATTATTATTTTTTTGCACTGTTTTCCGCCAAAAAGATGTCTCACATAAGTACGCAATCAATAATGGTTGCCTGTAAGAGATCATTTTTAGTGATGAGGCCGCCTTTGCTTACTTACATACTTGTTATTTTGTAATTCTTTATTTATTATATGCAATAAAGTGTTTTATTATGCGTCCCAAATTAAAAAACTTTTTAAATTTAACAAAAAAGAAAACCGACTTTAAATAAAATGCACTAAATAGAACGATTATTACGAATAACTCATAAACTACTCATCAGATCAGATAAATGAGATCACATCAGAAGCATTAGCTGTCATATGAAAGAATAATTATAAAAATTGGTTCACTCGGTGAATGAATAAATAAAGTTATATGGTAACACACATAAAGAACAAAAAATTCTACTGAACCAATTCTTCAAATTTAGGAAGCAAGTACAAATAAAGTAAGCTATAAAAGCTAGTTATGTGTTATATATTTGAAATGTGCTAATTAAGTCCTTTCATTTTTAAGGATTTTTTTGTTTTTATTCATGACGTAATTCCATATTGAATTAAGAGTGACGTCACGTATCTAAGAACACTTGGAGTATCAATACGTATCTAACGTCACCTTAGTCATATTATTCGGTCCAGGGGCTTGGAAGATATGAGGTAATAAAGAATATTACAAACATACATAATACGCGTGAAACACATAACCCTCCTCTGACAGTCGGGTAAAAATACAGTCGAATTAATAACTTTTTAAAATAGTTTAAATTACTTATCTAGCTTCACGCTGTATCCCTAGCAGAATAGCGGAAACGTGTACAAATCTAGAAAACCATAGTTTCTTTATCACGTTCTCGTATTTAATCTACTACAGAACTTATTAACAAGCATTCCTTCCAACATAACTAATGTTCACTTCTACATTCATACTTGTCTCGCTTAAACGTGGTAAATTAAAATGCACTGAGCTTCCTAACAAAGGTACATACATACTTTGTTACTGACTTGAGTCGGTAAACTGTAATGTACACTAAAACAGTATTTTACCGGTTTCTATTTAGTTTACGGTTAACGGTTATTTATTATCGGTTAGCTTTAACGTTTAGTTACCGATATATCCTGTCGTGGCGCAGAGGCACAAGCGTGCGACTGTCAACGCGACAGGTTGTTGGTTCGATCCCCAGTCCAGGATTTGGCATTTTTTATTTCCTGGGTTTGGTAACAGGCAAAACGCGGCGTTGAGTTCCGCCACTCAGCACGCAATGCCTCAATTTGGCAGAAAGTGGGGAACGGAGTGTCTTAACACTAGGTTTCCTCTGCTCACCCTGCTATATGTGGGATACAGTGTGAAGCTATGTATATATCGGAACATGCATACGTATGTACTGATATATAAAATGTTTGTGTTACTTACTGACTGACAGAACATATGCAGGCAAAAATATTTACCATCGAAAGCTGAAATTTGACATGTAGGATAGTTGGGGAGTGTAGGGGAACACTGAGTCAGGGTTTCGTGAAATTTCTATAAAATTGGGAAAATACTGGACTAGTCTAATGTACGCTTCCAGAGATTCAATTATCGTATAAGTCGCTTCTAGTACATACGAAAACACATTTTTATTTATCGTCCTACTTCTCCGGTATTCAGTAAGGTAAAAATAATGTTTTGAAATTATTTCTATCAATTTAATAAGATCTAGTTATAAGCGTTTCTGTATGCTGAGATAGAGAGGCGGGCACATAGGCACAAGCGTGCAACTGTAAACGCGACTAATTGTGGGTTCGATTCCCACTCTAGGAAGTGAAAATATTTAACAATATTTAGTATTTTCATTTTCTCGCTCTTGTTACAAGGAAAAGCGCGGCGCTGAGTTCCTCAACTCAGCATGCAATTGCAATTGCAAATGCCTCAATTTCGGCGGAAATTGGGGATCGGAAATGTTAAAAGAGAATGGAGTATCTTAACACTAGGTTCTCAAGTTGCCTCTACCTACCCTGCTATGTGCGGGATACAGAGTAAGACTAAAAAAAAATTGAATCGTAAATATACATATGAATGGTCGCCGGAACTTACTTTGCGTGTTTATTTACAATTAACTATATTAATTTAATCCCTAGGGCTATTTGTATCAACTTAAAACACAATGAGTCCTTTTAAAAAGTAATTAATTTAAATAACATAATATTTATTTTTTTATTTGAGGCCTGTCGTGGCTCAGAGGCACAAGCGACTGTAAAAGTAACAGATTGTGGGTTCAATTCCCACTCCAAGAAGTGAAAATATGGTAACTAAGCAAAGCGCGGCGTTGAGATCCGCCACTCAACACGCAATGCCTCAATTCGGCGGAAAGTGGGGAACGGAATTGTTGAAAGTGAATGGAGTGTCTTAACACTAGGTTCTCTGGTTCACTGTGGCTACCCTGCTATATGCGGGATATAGCGTGAAGTTAAAAAAATGTATAAAAAATTACACGGACCGCCCCTCTTAGAAATCAACTGAGTGGTACGCGCTACGTCGAATTATATTTATTTTGTTTTAGCATAAAGTACATAAAAGATACATACATTTTTGTACGTTTTCTAAAAATATTGTTCTTTTCCTAATATTTTAAAATAGTTTATTTCATATATGTAGTCTTATCAACCTATTCACGCTCGTTACAAAAATAGCACGACCTGACGCAAAATACTTGCCGTGATACTTTAAAAATTGCATATCTGTAAAATGATAACCGCTACAGATTACTTACCTAACAAGCGGAACTACTCGAAATGCAATATTGAATATTTTAAACATACATACTATACGCTCACGTCGCCTTTCCTCGCTCTGGTAACACGGCAAAGCGCGGCGTTGAGTTCCGTCAGTCAGTATGCAATTCGGCGGAAAGGAACGAAAATCATAAGAGAACAAAGTGTCTTAACACTAGGTTGTCAGGTTCCCTCTGCCTACCCTGCTATATGCGGGAGACAAAGTGAAGCTAAACAACAAACAAACATACTACACGACTTGATTGTAGATGCGATGGTTTTAGGTTCGATTTTCACTTGAAAATTTAAAGAATTTAAAGGTTAGACAGAGAAGACCTTTTTCCACTTATGTCAATATTTTGACCTTTGGTCGATGGAGAACGGCATTGCGTGTATACGTTGTGTGTTACATGGCAGAACTCAACGCTGCTCCTTGTCTTACCAAAGTGGAAATGTGGAAATATTATAATTTAAATATAACTTGACAAAATTGTTTATATTTAAAGTACTTTTGAGTATCTTGTATAGAAAAAAAAGTTTCTAAAACTTGAGAATGGAACCAACTCAGGGTATTATCTACCTACCACTTAAAAAAAATACGTAACAATAGAAAAAAAATCATATCAAACTCATATTATTTTTAGTTTCATTTGCTTTTTCTGCGTAGCAGGGTAGTCAGAAAGAACCTAGAGTTAAGACACTCCGTTTTCCACTTTTCCGTCTAAATCGAGACATTGTGTATTAACAAAGAACTCAACAGCGTGCTTTTTCTTACCAAAGCAGGGCTAACAAGCGGAAATTATTTCCAATCATTCCCCCAGTGAGAATCGAACCCAAGACCAATCGCGTTTATACTAAAGATGCTGTTCCACTACTAATTCCGATATTAAGGTTAAAACATTTTATTGTATAACAATAGTTCCAATAAGAAGCGGCTAGGTTTCTTTACCTTGTAGATCTCATTTCTGATTCACTTGAGAGCTTATCTGAGGCTGATGTTGGCATTTCGTAATAACTTTAGTTTGGTTTATTGGATTTTTAAGCCAATAATATTGTATTTTTAACCTGATTTTAAAATGAAGGAACTTGCCAATTCGATTGTATTTTCTTTTATGTGTGCTATCGTATGAATTTTTATTAGGTGAACCAATTCTAATATTTTTTTTTATATGATAGCTACTGCTTCTGATGTTATGTGGTAATTTAGTTAAGATCTGACAAGTACTTTTTGAGTTATTAGCATTGTTACTTTTTAGTACATTTTACTTACTTTTTTTTTTAACTTTACGCTGTATCCCATATATAGTAGGGTAGGCAGAGGGAACTTGAGAACCTAGTGTTAAGACACTCCGTTCTCTTACGACAATTCCGTTCCCCACTTTCCGCCAAATTGAGGCATTGCGTGCTGAGTGGCGGAACTCAACGCCGCGCTTTGCCTTGTTACCAAACCCAGGAAATGAAAATACTAACATTTCCTGGAGTGGGAATCGAACCCACAACCTGTCGCGTTTACAGTCGCACGCTTGTGCCTCTGCGCCACGACAGGCGTTTACTTCTTTTAAATATATAAATTCTAATTATTTAAAAATTTGCGGCTTTTCCCGCATACCAATTCGGTCAGAGAGAACTTAGAGCCAAGACACTCCGGTCTTTCTTTCCTTCAGAATTTAAGACATTGCGTGTTAAATAGCGGAACTTAACGCCACGTTATTTTTTACAAGGGCAGCAAATGAAAATAATTTAAATATGTTTGCAGTTAGACACTGTTCCACGCGCCACGATGGCGAATAATATCGTCAAACTATCATTTATTTTTCAGTATTATGTTATATTATATTTTCTATCTCTTTTAAAATAAACACAGAGAACATTAAGATCTTGTCATCATCTGCTTTTCGTAGATCTTATTAATTGACGAAACCTAATGACCCGTTCAGTCTAAGTATAATAAGTGAGTTTTTTAAAAAATGTCGCAGTAGGACAGCATCTGTCTATTAACGCGTTTGGTTGTGGGTTCGATTCCCATTCAGCAGAATTATTAGATTTTTTACATTATTTTCATTTCTTCGCTCTAATATTATAATACTAAGCGCGGCATTGAATTTCACCACTTAATACGCTTTGTGTCGAATTCGGGAAGAAAACGACGAACAGAGAGTCTTGACACTAAGTTCTCCTTGATTACCTTGCTATACGTAATTTGTATTTGTTTACATAGCTTGTCGCCTGTCGTGGCACAGAGGCACGAGCGTGCGACTGTAAGTGCGATAGGTTGTGGGTTCGATTCCCACTTCAGGAAATATAAATTTTTCATTTGCAATGCAATGTCTCAGTTCGGCGGAAAGTAGAGAAACGGAGTGTCTTAACACTAGTTTCTCTCTGCCTACCCTGCTATATGCGGGACACAGCGTGAAGCTATGTATGTATGTTTATATAGCTTAGAAAAATACTAACAAGATTCTAAGATGCTCCTATAAAGTGTACTTTTATTTAATTAAAATCTAAAAAAACTATAAAAGCGGATATTGCTATTTATAAAACTAGTTTATCTTCCACATTCATATTGATTTTTTTTTTCTTTTTTTTATCAGCCTGTGCCCGTCCACTACTGAAAGTAGGCCTTCTTCATAGAATGCCAAAAGTGGTTCACCTAGCAAAAAGTTATGCGATAACAAGCATAAAAACATTCAAATTAATAAATAAAAAAATTAAATAATATTTTTTTCTTATACTACTTCTTTAGCTTGCTGTTTCTACTTTTTCTTTAGCTTCACGCTGTATCAAACATTAAGCAGGGTAGGCAGATGGAATTTGAGAACCTAGTGTTAAGACACTCCGTTGTTTTAGGATTTCCTATCACCACTTTCCGTCGAATTGCATTTGCTTTGCTTTGTTACCTGAGTGTTGTTTATTGTTTACTGTATGAATTTGTGTTCCTCCTATATGTTTGTTTTACCCACATAGGTTGGCTGGTAGATATCTCTTTTAATGATTCATTAAAATAGAAAAAATATGCTAAATATTCTAAATATCACCACTTAGGTATGAAATATTTATTTCTTTTTATTTTATTTATTAGATTTTTTTTCTTATAGCTAAATGCATTACCTTTTAAGGTGAATACCACAATTACAGGGACAAGACATACTTTTTATTTACATAATTAAGCTTACAATGTTATTACAAATTAATACAATAAATGAAACATTAAAATAATAAATAAATATAAATATAAATAAAGGACAAGTGAAAAATAATTAAATAAGCAAAATACTACAAGTTATAATACTAAAGTTACTAATGTTGTCTGGCATTCCTACGATATCCATCTAGAGAGCTTTCGAATGGATCCAAAACGCTTTTTTTATTTAAAAACCTACAAAACCTAGATAAAGGAGAATTATAACCTAAAATAAAATTTTCCTTAAAGAACTGTTATTTTTGCCATACAAATATCTCAAAGAGAAAAAGAGCAGCTCAATGTTTAACCCCCATTGCGGGGTAACCAAGACACTATTCGTTTATTGAGTATTGAGTGGCTTAACTCAACGCCGCGTTTTGTCTTAGACAGCAAATGTCAATAATCATCACAACAAGTAGGAATCGAATATCATTAATTTATATTTATGTATGTACTTGTACATAGATTATTTTCAGTAAAACATTGTAGGGTTAGATCACCTTTCCAACTAACACCCACACCTTCTATTTCGCAGTATTTCTTATTTTAACCAACTTTATAAGTGTCCTTGATAACCTCAGGAACAATTCTATAATATAAATCGAATGAAAATACCCAATCGATGTAATAAAACCACAGTTTTATTCCATTATAGTTAATCTTAATTATCTTAAGGGTCATTTAAGTAAATAAAAAAGTAATAAATATTATTTATGGATAATAAGCTTATTCATAACATCTATATATAAATACGAGAAGCAAAAATTTTGGATCCCTTTTTAGGAAAATTACGCGGACGTAGGACCATGAAACTTGGCACACTTATAGTTTATATAGGGAAGGAGTGTCAACATTTTTTTTGAAATAATGCGTAAAAAGTATATTAAATTAACAAAATAAATATTACACACACTACTGTGATTTGACGTCCATGTTTATATAAAGTGATATGTCACTACGTAATGCGTTATTAACGCATTTATGGGAACACTAGTAATAATTATTAATCAATTTCAATAAATAAGGAGGTTATTAATTCGACTATATTTTTTTCATCTGTGTGACCGCATAACTTTTTACTGGAAGAACCGATTTTGATGATTCCTTTTTTATATGATAGTTACTGCTTCTGATATAGTCTATTTTAATTTGGTTAAGATTTGACAACTAGATTTCAAGTTACTTAACTTAACTTAGCTTCACGCTTTATCCCTAGCGGGGTAGTCAGAGAGAACGGAGCGCCAAACGCTACGGTCCCTGCACATCTCTTTCGCCTCGTCCACAGTCATTATCGTCTTCATACATGGCCTCCGGGGAGTTCTTATGCTTTTTATGTGTTTTTGAGTAATTCGTAATAATTTAAATTTACAGTACATTTCGTTGAAGTGAATTTTTCTTTTTTTATTAAAATCTTAATTATTTTCACACATCAAATAATATGTTTAAAGAATATCTATCTTTCAGTTCCATGCTCCGTCATCCACCCACTTCAAGAACATATTGTAAGGGCCAATTATCCATATAAAGTTCATGGTAGAGAGACGTTGGCGTTGTATTGAATAGTATGTAAACTTCAGTTGACTTCAGTTATCAAATATTTTTGAATTTTTCAGGTAAAAGTATTTCTTCATACTTTAAAATTCTGTAACCTGCCCGTATAATTTTCATAATTAAGATATATAAAGAGGCCTTCGTGGCGCAGTGGCAGAGCGTCTAACTTTAAATGCGATTAGTTAATAATGTAAACTATTATAATTTCTCCGCTTTGTTTAGATGAGGCGCGATTTTAACACGCAAATTCTCGCATTTGGGCGGAAAGCAGTCAACGGAATGTCTTGACACTATGTTCACTCTGGGTATTCAGAGCGAACCTAATGTATACATACAATAATGTAACATAGATGAAGCGTGCACTTGACAAATATAGATATGCAGATTTAATGAGAGAATCTATTTTAACCGGATTAATCGCGTATATTTTAGTATTCGGAAATACAATTTTGGACACCCGAGGTTTCGAACACTTTACAGTAGTCCGTGGTCACAAGTAGTCTACCAAAAATGTATTCCTGAATACTAAAATATAGGCGATTAATCCGGTTAAAATAGTTTCATTTAATATATGTAGCTTTACTTCTTTTCGGTACACCGGGGTAGGAAGAGAGATGATCGAACTTCCCAATTTGTCTTATAACAACTTACAAGAACGGAAAAATAATTTACATGTAATTTAAGTATAATAATTTCTTAGAGGGTATTTTTATTGGTATTGGTAAGACAAAACGCAGTGAACAAAACAAAACAAAACTCAACACTGTCGAGTTTCGCCAATTGCACCTAACATCTTAAAATGCCTGTCGTGGCGCAGAGGCACAAGCGTGCGACTATAAACGCGTCAGATTGTGCGTTCGATTCCCACCCCAGGAAATGTAAAATTTAGTATTTTCATTTCTTGGGTTTGGTAACAAGGCAATGCGCGGCGTTGAGTTCCGCCACTTAGCACGCAATGCCTCATTCTGGCGGAAAGTGGGGAACGGAAATGTTGAAAGAGAAAAGAGTGTCTTAACACTAGGTTCTCTGGTTTCCTCTGCCTACCCCGCTATATGCGGGATACAGCGTGAAGTTAAAAAAAATCTTTAATGGGACGGAAAAAAAGAAGGGTTTTTTTTTAGTTTTTCTTTAGCGTCTTTTCTATGAAAAAAAGCGTGAAACTGCAAGGAAAACTAAATTTATTTTAAACTAAATCTTTACTTGAAGTAACACTGTAACTTGTACACAAATTGCAAATTCCAACACAACATTTAAAAATAGTTTGCAGAGTACTATTTATTTTTAGTCTCTTTACTTTAAGATTTCAAATGTCAACAAGGGTGAGTTTTGCTTGCGCTTCTTTCTTATAAATATACGAAATTTCTTTTGAAAATACACACGATGCTCATTTAAAATTCTATCGTATGGGTGTTGTGAGGCGCGATACGTTAAGAATTTTTCTTTTCACAGTGCTCAGTGGCACTTTTAGTACTTATTTGGATTTTCAATGTATGTTTTTTCTGTTTTAGTATAAGAATATGCTTTTTAAAGTTCATAATAAATTTTCATTTTCACGCTTTCTTCTAGATAGTAGGATAGTCAAAAAGAAGCTAGCATCTAGACACTCTTTTCGCTGTTTTCTGGCCGAATTCGATACATTCGTATTGCGTAAGGGAACTCAACGCCGCACTTTATCTGACCAGAGCGAAGTGGATTATAATTTAAATATTAACATTCTTCGGAGTGGGGATCGAACCCACAACCAATCGTTGCAGTCAAATGCTATTCCACTGCGCCACGATGGCTTTTATATAGTTCTATTACTATACTATACTGAGTGTTTGTTTAATTAAATAATTGAAATTTTAACAAAACAGAATCAAAGATTTCAAATAAATTTTACTAAAAAGTATAATTATTACGAATAACTCGATAACTAGTCAGATCGTAACGAAATTTAAATGGGACATCGATACACGTCACGATAAGAAACTGCTTATTCAATTCAAAAGTTTACTTGATTAAAGGTTATTTTGAATTTCTCTTTAAGTTTGTTCCACATATGGAAATCAATATACTATATACAATAGAACTATTCAAATTTAGAGTAAAGTTATTGTTAATTGATTCAATTATTAGTTCTAGTTTGAACTTTACAACAATTAATAGGCAATTATTAGTTTATATTAATATACAGAGTGTTGTTAGGAAATGGTGACGATATATAATTAGAGGTATAAATTTCATCCCACAGAATCTTTAGATTCATAATATCTTTAATCGACTTTAAAAAAGGATGGAGGTTATCAATTCGACTATATTAGGTTATTTATATTTTTTTAATATGTGTTATCGCAACCAATCAGTAAATAATTGGGTGAACCAATTTTGATGATTGTTTTTTATATATGATAGCTAGTGCTTATAATGTAGTCCCATATAAATTTAGTTAAGATCTGACGAGTAGTTTTTGAATTACTTATAATAATCTTACTTTTAATTCATTATATTTGAAGTCAGTTTTTCTTTTTTCTTTTTTTTTTAGCTTCACGCTGTATCCCGCATATAGCAGGGTAGGCAGAGGAAACCAGAGAACCTAATGTTAAAACACTACGTTCCCCACATTTTTGTCAAAATCTTAATTATTGTAGTTACCATACAATTTTCTTGACTCCAACCTGATACACTATATTGGTATAGGTTCAAATCTAATTCAGTATAATATTGCCTAAATTGTTACATGAAATCAAATCTCTTGGTATATCCACTGAAGACCAGAAGACAAAAACAATTTGATTAGCAAAACCTTTGGACGCCAAATATTGATTAAATTAATATTGGATCAAAATTTAATATTACAATACTATTTAGGAGAGGGTTAAATTATATATAGATCTGATTATATTATTAGTTTATATTATTAGAACTAAGTAAATGGGACAATAGAGAAGACAGCCGTGTGGTAATTGAGTAACTTACTGGATTGATATTTAAATTTTCAATGAAAGTGTTGAAGTTTGTCAAGCTAGACTAGTATTAATTGATTTTGTTTGTGTGTTTTGTGCAATTTTTTTGGTAAAATTAAATGTCAAACTATAATACAGTATGTCGGCGCTAATGATAATTTTGGTGATGTCATAGTGTCCCTATCTATGACTCAGAAACGGAAATAAATTCAATACTGGAAATTAATGATGGGTTACTTTCTGGACAGGCACTACTAGGCCTTTATAAGGAGCATGCAGGCAACGAAGGGATAATACCCGGTGACACTGTCGAGGCCATTAGGGCCAACAGCATACTACATATTCGAAAAAAACGAAGGGATCATAATCTCTTTGAATAGTGCAGTGTTCTCTTCAAGTTACAATGATTGTGAAATCAGTATTAGTGAAATCAGTGCGTTGGTAATCAGTGTTCACGTTTATTACTTTCATTATCATATGTATGACATAATCTTCTGTATAAGGCAACGTATATTTTACAATGGAGTTACTAGTTATTTTTATTATGACATAGCATACGTAAATATATAAACTGTATGTAGTATAAATAATGTTTCTAATATCTTCAGACGTCATGGGGTCTTTATTAAATATAAATACGATTAGACCCCCCAAAGACTACCATAAAACAGTAGTAATACGCAAATCTCTATAGGTTTATTAGCTAAACATAAACTAAATAAGCAGCATCACCCTTTTTCCCATATAGCAGGGCTGTAAACGCAATTGTTGAGGGTTCGATTCACAATCGAGGAAATGATTATATCTATATATTAATACGTGAAGGAAAATCTTTGGATCCCTTTTTACGAAAATTATGTGGATGGAGGAGAATGAAACTTGGTACACTTATAGTTTGTATAGCGAAGGAGTGCACAATCATAATATCTTTATAAAAAAATGCATAAAAAATATATTAAATTAATAAAATAAATGTTACACACACTACCATGGTTTGACATGCATGTTTATATAAAGTGACACATATATACATTGATAGACAACGCGTTGTTAACGCGTTAACGGAGGCACTAGTTTCATTATTTCCAATTCTCCGCTCTGGCAAGACCACGCGCGGCGTTGAGTTACACTACTTAACACGCAAATATCTCGAATTCGGGAAATCAACGAACGGAGTGTCTTAACACTAAATTGTCATCACCATTCTGCACAAAAAATATCATAATATTATACTAAATATAATAACTTATTTACAGAATGATCTACACCTCTCTCATCATCTTACTCGTGGCCGGCGCGGTGGTCTGCACACCAGAAGTGCCGCAGAACGACCAGATGCACCAAGAACCGGTACCTGAGCACGCGTCACTCTTGGAGAAGAGATCCCCTCATTA
>JAKGSA010000679.1:303851-345508 GCA_033558755.1 Philaethria dido | reverse complement strand
ATATATATATATATATATATATATATATATATATATACGAGTATATACAAAACGCTTGCGTTACTGCGTAAATGACAGAGAACGTATAGACGAAATTACTGGCAATATAATTATATATAATTATTTCGCATGTGGGTCTTGAGGAGTGTTGGGTTACATTAAGAGGGGGCCTTTGAAATTTCCTGAGAAAGTGGGAAGAAACGATTTTTTTTATTTTTTATAGTCCACGCAAACGAAGTCGCCGAAGGAGCTAATATTTTACCTTACCTTACCTAACTTCACGCTTTATCCCTAGTGGGGTAGTCAGAGAGAACGGACGCCAAACGCTATGGTCCCTGCATACCTCTTTCGCCTCGTCCACAGTCATTAACCTCTTCATGCATGCCCATCCGGGGGGTCCTCATGCTTTTTACGTGACCTTCCTCCAATATCATTGATACTGTGTTTTCGAAGGTCATCCGAGGTCCTATCTAGTATTTTATATTATATATTAAAATATTATATTTAAATTATCTTAATTTCCCCGCTATGGTAAGATGCCGCGTTCAACAGAGTGTCTTAACACTATGTTTTCTCTAGCGTGAAACTAAAAATATATATATTGATGAATTATAAATTGATATATGTCATGCATATTGAAAAATATGCCAAAACTAAAACAAAATATGTAATTATTTTGTCTTCGTAGGTCTCGACCCTACTCTTTCGGTTTGGGCAAACGGTCGGTTGAAGAGGAGCAGCCAGAAGAAGAGTTCCCTAATGATGTCGATCAGTCAGGATACGCTGAAGTCTTTGATCAGTATGATGATGCACCAGGTATTGTCATATTATCTTGTACCATAAGGCATTTTTAACACTTTTTATTTTTAACACTTTTAACGGAATGTCTTAACAACTATTATCCTATGTGACATACATACTCGTATGTGTTGAACTCAAAGAAAAAAAAATTGAAGATATTGAGACGTTCAGTCTCAATCATTATATAATAGATATTTATTAGTTGTAGAGATCATAATGGCGATGTCTGATGTCTGACTATATGATTGTATATGCGATAGTTCTGGGTTCGATTCCCATACGGACGATTAAAATTATTTTAATTACGTGGCGTTATTTCGATTTCAGGTAGAAAGAGGACAACTGTGTCGTGGCACAAGGTTTTATCTGACTACCTTGTTACGTGGGAAAAGGCGTGATGCAATTTTTTTGTTATACCTACATTGAAATTGCGAATAATTAATATCAAAAAATTAATTAGTACAAACTATACGTCACTTGAACATCAGAAATCTAATTAAAACAATAAAAAAAAATGCGACTCCAATATTATAAGTGGTTGTCACTTTGATTGCCATTTTGATGCAAATTCAGCAATTACCAAGTTCTGAACGACAAAAGAACTCCGATGTGAAGATTTTAAAAATCCCTTTCGCAGCATGAATTAAAGGCCTTTTCTTTGGAATATATTCTCGATTTATTATAATTTTCCTTTGATGTTGGCACTTCTAATGTAGATATTCTTACAGGATATGAAAAGCGCGCTCGGCCGTACAGCTTCGGGCTTGGGAAGCGAATGAATGAAGACGACAATAACGAAGAGAAACGCGCCAGGATGTACGACTTTGGTCTTGGGAAACGACCTCATTTGTACAATTCTGGCCTAAGCAAACGCGCAAGAAGCTACAATTTCGGCCTAGGCAAACGTTTAAGCAGCAAATTCAATTTCGGTCTAGGCAAACGAGAGAGAGACCTCCACAGGTTCAGTTTCGGCCTCGGCAAGAGATCGGAGATGCCTTTCGACGATAACGACAATTATTACGATGCTTAAACTATTTATTGGTGTTAATGGAAACTTGTGTGGAATAGTTAATAATGTAATTGTATTATATGTATTTTTTAATATAGAAAGTGTTTGAAAATTAGACATTCCATTTGTTAATATAAATTCGTCTAAGTCTAACTTAAGGACAAAATGGACGAAATAAAACTTTTAATATTATATATTCAGGACATTTGATTGTTATTCACAACCAGCTTTCTCATTTAAAATACGTTGTTGAAATAAATAGTTCCACGTGAGTTTTCATGTTGCAGAATTAAATTTAATTTTAATTAAGCCGAACTGGACATGACAGAACATAATATACTACAATATTCGCATTCTGATGGTAATTTCATTCGAATAGACTTTCAGTGCATTGTTTGTTTGTAAATCATTGTTACTGTAGAATAGATATAATTATAATATATAGGTCAATATGCTTGAATAATAACCATACATACATTTATATACCAAACTGAGTTTCTTTTTCTTAAATTTCAATGCAAAATCAAAAGAATTGTGCCAAAATTTTAAATTTCCAAATAAAATGTATCTTTTTCGGTAATTTTTTGAAAATTACATTTCTTATGTAATAATTAATGAAATTTCAGCGTTTGTAAATCTTAATGGATATTTAAATATGTTTCTCGAAGACTTATTGACACGTTGTTTTGAATATAACCATTAAATATACATAATTATACAAGTCATAGGAAATGCATCATTCTGCTTTTATTTCTCACCCTTTCCTTGTGTTCCTGTAATAATTGAAAATGCACTAATTCAAATATACAGTGGAGAAATTAAAATAATTTAGAATAATAATTCCTACGCGTGAGAATGGAACCCGCAACCAATCTCGTTTGCAATCAGACGCAGTCCCACTGTCCCACGATAGCGTCTGAAAGTTTTAAAAAAATCTAATTTTCAAGTTTTTACATACATACTTACATAGCTTTCCGCTGTATCCCGCATATAGCAGGGAAGGCAGAGGGAACCTAGTGTTAAGACACTCCGTTCCCCACTTTCCGCCGAATTAAGGCATTGCGTGCTGAGTAGCGTAACTCTACGTCGCGTTTTGCCTTGTTATAAAACCCAGGAAATGAAAAATTCCATTTCCTGGAGTGGGAATCGAACCAACAACCTGTCGCTTATATGGCCGCACGCTTATGCCTCTGCGCTACGACAGACATATTTTAAGTTTTTAATTTCTATAATATAAAAGTTCAAATATTTATATTATTAACAATAACATTGAATATACATATCATGATAAAGTATGGATTTTTCTCTCTCGCAAATCGTACACAATAAAATCAAAAAGAATATATTCTTCAATACCTTATTATTTTTGCTTCATATTATATATATATAATATTATAACATGTTATATATCATATTATAATATATTATATATTATAACAAGTATTTCTTATACAAAAATAATCAGAATTTAAAGAAGGTCACTCAAAATGAAATGGATTCTTACATTAGGACATACAACAAATAAATTAACGCCTAGTTCTATATGATAATTATGGACTCCGTGCCTATTTAATGGAACTTCACACTTACATATAGAAATTATACAGATATTTATATGCACATGCACCTTGCACTGATTAAATTCCGTGGCTACGGGTTCGATTTTTTTTTTACTGATTTCCCGTCACGGCAAACGGCATGACGCTCTGATGGCATCATACCTCCTCACTATTGCACAAGACTCCCTTGTGCAGATATGTGTGCCCTTGAATACCGCACATTTAAATTTAAGATCCTTTAAATGTTTTTAATTAAATTATATTTTGATATTTATTGCTAAGTTAAAAACAATATTCTCAAGTATAAGTTTTAATTAAAAATATGAATGTTATAAAAATGTTTACAAAGTGTCTGATTATGACACTCTAATATTAAGACACTCCGTTCTCTTACAACAATTCCGTTCACCACTTTCCGCCGAATTGAGGCATTGCGGGTTGAGTGGCGGAACTCAACGCCGATAAATAAATAATTAATATTATAAATTAGTCACATAAACGCCTGTGGTAGAACAGACGCACAAGCGTGCGACTGTAAACGCTACAGGTTGTGGATTCAATTCCCACTCCAGGAAATTGAATTTTTCAGTGTATTATGAAAAATATATCTATTATATTGACGAAATTCGACTCCTCTTTCATAATTATACTCATTTTTTTATAACTATCAATATATTCGTATAAGTTCTTATATTAACTTGAATGTTTGGCGACTGACGACCTATTTCCTTTTTTTACAAATGAAATTATTCAATTTCACGTTTTATGTCGTAGTTCGAGAGAACCTTGTGTCAAGACACGCCACTCTCTACGTTATGCCCGAATTTGATAAAATGTATGTTGAGTGACGGAACTTAACGCCGCGTTGTCTTAACAGAAGGGGGAAATGAAAATAATTGAAATACCATCATACCCAATGAAAAATCGAATCGGCAACCAATCGCATTAACAGTCACATACTGGCACACTGTGCTACGATTGCCATGATATAATGCTGAATTTAGCAACTATTCTTTAGGTATCTATAAACTTAGGATACAAACTTAGGTTAGAAATAATTATTCAAAGCTCAGTTAGTTTAAGAATAACCTTTTGGTCTATATTTAAAGAATTCCCATGGAACTTAACACATGTTTTGATTAGAATTCTACCTCACTGGGTTACGCAAGTATTAAATAATTTATTATGACCATATTTAGATTACATACAAGGCAAAGCACGGCGTTGAGTTTCGCCACTCAGCACGCAATGCCTCAATTCGGCGGAAATTGGGGATCGGAGTGTCTTAGCACTAAGTTCCCTCTGCGTACCCTGCTATATGCGGGATACAGCGTGAAGCTATGTATGTGTGTACCACATTTAGAGCAGCTTTACGATAACAGGGTCGTCAGAGTGAACCTAGTGACAAGACACTCCGGTAGCCGCTTTTTAGACATTTTGTGTTAAGAGGCAATGCTGCGCTTTGTCTTACCAGAGCGGAGAAATTAAAATAATTTGAGTATAATAAATTTCTCAAGTGGAAATCGAACCCACAACCAATCGCATATACAGTTAGACGTCCCACTGTGCTGCAATGGCGTTTGATAAAAATAACCAGCTTTATTTCAAATTTCTCAAGAATTTGAACCTGTAGCCTCTACATCATTAAGATTAATTAATTAAAATAATACATATTTAAATAAATTAATACATATTTTTATATCTTCTGTACTAAATATGAATTCAGTGTAACACATAGCACCTAAATATAAACCGCGAATATAATAATATGAAAATTCCACACTTCAAGCGTATGGAATTCTAACCTATAATATGTAACGAATTTTCAAATTTCATACAAGTAAAACCGTTTTAGATATTGTTTTAACTAAATCAAAATATTCTTTATTAAGTTTACTATAAAGTAATCATAATATTAATTCAGCGGTCTAATGACAGGAATGGCAAAGTCCATCTTTTACTAACAAACGTGACATCACATTTATATATATTACACGACTTAACACGACTGGTTGTGGGTTCGATCCCACTCGGGAGTATGGTTACATACATACATAGCTTTACGCTGTTTCCCGCATATAACAGGGTAGGCAGAGGGAACCTAGTGTTAAGACACTCCGGTCCCCACTTTCCGCCGAATTGAGGCTGAAAGTGCTGAGTGGCGATACTCAACGCCGCGCTTTGCCTTATTACCAAACCCAGGAAATTAAAAAATCCATTTCCTGGAGTGAGATTTACATATATAGTCACACGCTTGTGCCTCTGCGCCACGACAGGCGTTATGAGATATTATGATATTATGGGAGTATGATTATATTTAAAATAATAAATTTCTCCATTTTGGTAAGGTAAACTCACGGCGTTGAGTTCCACGCAATGTCTTGAATTCGGGCGAACGCAGTATTTTGACACTAGATCCTTTCTGACTATACTGCTGTAATGGTAATATTTCTTTTATTTCTCAAATTCGGGCTACATACAGATATCGGACATTAAGTTCTCACTGTCTACCATACTGACAAAAACGTGATGTCATGATTAAACGACACTAAAGTATAGTTAAAGTATAGTGGAGAACGGAGTGTGTTAACACGTCGGTTCTCTGTTTCCATCTGCGTACCTGCTATATGCGGAATACAGCGTGAAACTAAAAAATATATAGTTTTTTGATATTCAAACTTTCAAACCCTTTCATAAAACACGATAATAAATATTAATAAGACGAATTTAAGTTTAAAAGAATAATTAAATATCTTATTGTATGTATATATGTATCTACATGTATATGGTGTCTATATGTATTTATCTGTGTATATATATTTATATGTTTATGTAAATGTTATGACGAATATACTTATGTAGTTTATTCTTTCTTTTTGTATATTATCATTATTATTTGTATGTATTATTCACATCCTATCCAATTTCTTAGTTTGTGTATTTCCTATACCCTAAGGTTGCCTGGAAGAAATCGCTATTTTAGCGATAAGGTCGCCTGTTGTACATCGTTTTCTGTTATTACTTTATTTTAATTTTACTTTTATGTATGGGTGTGTACAATAAAGAGTTTTTATTATTATTATTAAATAGTAATAAAAGTTCCAAACTTCTATATTTACCATTAACTTTTTAACTGAGATGAAAATAACCTGTACTTATAAACTATTAAAGGTATTTCTTATTAAAAGATGAAGAATATATGGGCGCAATACTATATGTAATGATTTTATTATTTTAAAATTGTTAATTATAATTAATATTTGTATTTCCTTTAGTTTAAGTTAGTAAAATGTTTAAAATGTTCGCAGTTTAGAGTAACACTTATATTGTCGTCTGCATTGCATTTTTATGAGCTGACAGCTCTCCACTTAATATTTCTCTAAATATTTATATTAACATGAGTATTGCATTAGTTGTGTTCCCATAAGTTAAAATAGAGTTGACAGCC
The DNA here is from genome assembly GCA_033558755.1 of Philaethria dido. NCBI lineage: Eukaryota > Metazoa > Arthropoda > Insecta > Lepidoptera > Nymphalidae > Philaethria > Philaethria dido. Next base: position 338,691 of record JAKGSA010000679.1, on the reverse strand, counting down.
TCCACTTACTATTTAAAATAACATTTATATTCGTAAGTTTTTGTCGATAAGCTAACATTCCTCAAGCACTTGAAAACAGCCCTTATAATTTAAGCTCACATTCCTTTTAAATGTTATTAAGGTCTATTTTGTAAGTTTCTCACGAAACCCCCACCAAACAAGTTACTGTGTATATAAACTATAAGATTTACTTAGTTGACACTCTTCGATTTCTGTATTCAACGCATCAAGTTGTTTTTGAATATTAAACAATATATTTGTAATAAATATTATAAAATCAAGTAATAAAATAACTTAGCCATCCTGAAAATGAACTAAGACCTATAAGCCTGCATTTTAATTGTGGAAATGGTTCCTGTACAACAATATACCAACATATCGCCGACAAATACTTTATATTTGATGCAACACTAATAATATTACCAGAAAAGCCATCTCGAGAGATTATATTTAAATTATTTTTTTTCTTTTTATTGATGAAGTATGGCAAACGAACAGAAGGGCCACCTGAAGGTAAGTGGTTCTTCGCCCATAGACACTTACAACACCAGAGGAGTTGTAAATGCGTTGACAACTCTAATACTATGAACACTAGTTCAGATGGGAGGATTGTACATTCTGGGGAAAAAATAGGTGGGAATGGGGAAAAGCTGGCTTACATGCCAACGAACTGGAGCACATCATTAAATATTTGGCGGTTCCTCTTTGACATGATAGTGGTTGCGAGCCAGTTGGAGGACGAATCTCCTAACACCAAACAACTGGAATAGTAGACTAGTTCCACCACTTAACATGCTATATCTTGAATTCAGGCGGAAAGCGGTGAACGGAGTGTCTTGACACTAGGTTCGCTGATCTCTCTGACTGCTATGTGGATTAAAGAATGAAGCTGCTTTTTTATAATTTACTAAAAGAGTACTATCTTAAGAAAATTACAATGTTTTGTTAACAAAAAGCCGTCTCGTTCGAGCTGGCTGTGTTTATTTGACTTCATCTCTATACATCGAACAATATTTTTACAATATTTGATAAATTATTTTAAAATAGATGAAAAGAAATATTTTAAGCGAAGAAAAATAATTGAGTTTTAAAAAATACTATGTTAAAATGTTACAATATGAATACTTTTTATTATATACGGCCAAATTATAGAAAATCTATATGAATGTAGCCTATGTGTTATTCTAATATGAACTATATTACTATAAAGTCGTGGCGCAGAGGCATAAGCGTACGACTGTAAACGCAACAGGTTGTGGGTTCGAGACACACTTAACAGAAAAAAAATCCTTTTTTTTCATTTCCCGGGTTTGGTAACTAAGCAAAAGCGCGGCGTTGAGTTCCGCCACTCCGCACCCAATGGCTCAATTTGGCGGAAAGTGGGGAACATAGCATCTTTACACTAGGTTCCCTCTGCCTACCTTGCTATATGCGGGATGCAGCGTGTAGCTATGTATGTACTATAAAGTTTCATCTAGGCTCTTAGTAGTTCTTGCATGAAAGAAGAACAATTATCCAGAGTAAAGAATAAGTTAGTAACAAATGAATTAGCCTTACAATTAATCCAGTTAAAATGGTTTCATTTATAATTAAGACTTAGTATTTTCATTTCCTGGGTCTGGTAACAAGGCAAAGCGCGGCGTTGAGTTCCGCCACTCAGTCTCAATCCGGCGGAAAGTGGCTAACGGAAATGTTAAATGAGAACGGAGAGTCTTAAGACTAGGTTCTCAGGTTCCCTTAGTTCCCTAAGTTTCTTTTTCTGTTAAGACAAAACGCGGCGTTGAATTCCGACACTTTACACGCTATTTTTCGTAATAAAGTAATAAACACAATATAAATAAAAATAAATATAATTTAAAACATTTCTACTCGTTATATGAAAACGCAATAAACGTGTCAACGTGACATGACTAACAGTTACCTACTCGTAATATCGTGTATCTAACCTGAGAATAATTGCATCAGTTCGGTCAGCGTTCATTTCCAAACAATTTAGCTTAGCCTGGTATTTTTGAATATTGAAAAATGTTTATATAATTAAAATCTTAACACAAAAAGGAAATTCACTTTAAACAAAATGCATTACAAAGTACAATTATTACTAAAAGGTTAACAGATCTTAACTTACTTTCAATGGGACCACATCAGAAGCGCTAGCCATAATATAAGTAAAGAATCATCAAAATTGATTTATCTGTTATGTAATAACCCCATTAGTTAGTAAATAAATAAGAGATTATAAGTAATTGTTTAATAATGTAATTAGAGTTAGGAAATTTCCATAGTTAAGGTATCTTAAAGGATTGTAAATAATAAACATTCTCACACTTCTATCCTTTCCACTAGCCGAAATCCAAGCATATATTATATCCTGAGCTCATTCCCGCTCGTCAGTTCGACTCCAAAACCCAAATCATAACTTATTCTAAGTTCAAGTTCCTTGTCATAGTTCTAAATCTTTAAGTATAAATATATAATAATAATAAATAAATAGTTTTAAAAGAACAGTGTTTAATAATCCACCACATAACACTTCCAGTAAAAAGTTATGCTGTAACACTCATAAAAAAATACAGTCGAATTCGTAACCAACTTAAAAAAAGGAACACCTTTGTAAATATGTTTGATGATGTCATATTATTTTTGTAGCCTCTAGTTGATAACGTTTATGATCACGCTGTATAATCGTCACTTTCGCCTCGAATTCGAGACATTACGTGTTGAATAGCGGAACTTAACGCCACGCTTTGTCTTACTGGAGTAAAGAAATAAAAATAATTTAAAAGCGAAAATCATTCCTTAAGTGGGTATGGAACCCACAACAATCGAGTTTACAGTCACATACCACCACGAAGGCATACTAATAACAAAAATTAAAATAACAGTACAGAAATTCCGAAGCAGGATTTGATTGTAAAGCTTAATTGGGTAGAGTGCTTGGACATGTAATCCGAGAAGCGTGGCTTCAAATACTACTAGTATTACATCGCCACCAAACTGGTTTTTCTTACTGAATTCTAAAAAAAAGAGGAAGTTATCAAATACTGTTTTTTTATGTGTGTTACCGCATAATCTTTTACTAAGTGAACCATTTTTTTATAATTCTTTTAGTGGTTCCATTTAAACTTAGCTAAGATCTGGCAAGTAGTTTTTGAGTTATTCGTAATAATTGTTTTTTTTTTAATGCATTAGAGTGAAGTCGGTCTGCTTTTTTTATCAGAATCTCAATTATTTTATATTTTGTTGATATGAAAATTTAAAATAAGATTTAGTATTTTCATTTCCTGGGTCTGGTAATAAGGTTAAGTGCGGCGTTGAGTTCCGCCACTCAGCACGCAATGCCTCAATCCGGCGGAAAGTGGGGAATGGAATTGTGGAAAGAGAACGGAGTGTCTTAACACCAGATTCTCAAATTCCCTCTGCCTACCTTGCTATGTGCTGGATATAGGGTGAAGTTAAAAAAAAATAATACTGCCGCTAACAATAATCTGATAGGACAAACCACGGCGTTGAGTTCCGCCACTTAAAACGAAATACCACTTAACGAATACAATCTAATTGATAGCCTCCTTCCTTGTTTTAAGTCAGTAAAAAGAGTTTTCCTTTACTACCATAATAATTCCCATGGGGTGACCTATATAAGAGATATTTGTCATCGCTTTGTCATGTGAGTGTCGAGACGGTGTAGTTTCCTCGAGAGCCCTTACAATACTCATAACATTGCAATATTCATGTATTTGTCAGTGGAATTTGGTATATTTACGTAATATGAGAAAAAGTTAGGGAATAGTGGCTGAGTGGGACAGTCGGACTGTCAACGTTATTGGTTGTTGGTTCGACATTCACTCGGGGAATGAAAATAATTATGGTAATTTAATCTTTTCGGTCTAGTAAAGCAAACGCACGCATTGCCTCAATCCGGCGGAAAGTGAGGAACAGTGTCTTAATACTAGGTTCTCAGGTTCCCTCTGCCTACCCTGTTCTATGCGGGATACAGCGTGAAGCTAAAAAAACTGTCTGTCTTGTCTGTCTGAACTCGTAATATCTCGATTATATGAAAAAAATGGTGAACGAAATATCTTGACATTTCATCATTAGGTATTGTATATCGCAGAAAACAGCATGAAGTCTATAAAAATTACATGTATTTCAATTATCACTTAGAAATAGGTTCCTTTCCGCTAAATATGAGAGGAGAACGGAGTGCTTTGTTTAAGAGAGAGAAAACTGCGTCTACCTTGTTATGCGGGCTAAAGCGAAAATTTGAAAACAAATATGAATAACATATTTTTGAGGCCTGTCGTGGCTCAGAGGAACAAGTGTGCGACCTAAACGCGACACGATGTGAGATCGATTCCCACCTCAGGAAATGAAAATATTAAATAATATTTAGTATTTTCACTTCCTCGCTCTGGTAACAAGGCAAAGCTCGGCGTTGAGTTCCGCCACTCAGTAGGCAATGTCTCAATTGTTCTCAACGGAGTGAGACGAACCTACCCTGTTATGTGCAGGATACAGCGTGAAGCTAAAAAAATATATTATTAAACTATTCTTTTAATAGTATAAAAAGAACTAATGAGAATATTACATTAAATTTAAACGCTATAAACGTTAATCTCTTAATCACCTGCAAAGCCTTATTAAATACGTAACGAAGTAAACAAGCGCATATCTTGCATAACAACCGCTTTAAATGTACGTATTATCCATGCTAATATTATAACGTCTGTCCTGGCGCAGAGGCACAAGCGTGCAACTGAAAATGCGACAGGTTGTGGGTTCGATTCCCACTCCAGGAAATGTAAAATTTAGTATTTTCATTTCTTGGGCTTGGTAACAAGGCAAAGCGCGGCGCTGAGTTTCGCCACTCAACACGCAATGCCTCAATTTGGCGGAAACTGGGGAACGGAAATGTTGAAAGAGAATGGAGTGTCTTAACACTAGATTCTCTGGTTCCCTCTGCCTACCCCGCTATATGCGGGATACAGCGTGAAGTTAAAAAAAAAATATATATTATATATATAAATATAAATGTAAGTTTATTTGTTGCGCTTTCACGCCAAAACTACTTAGCCGATTACCGTGTAACTTTGTACAGATGATCTTAGAGGTATTAAATAGGATATAGGATACTTTTTATTAAAAATATATATTTTTTTAATATTGGTTCAGCTCTACTGGAATATTCTTTGATATTTATTTGAGGGCATCAACGCAAGCGAGACCGCGACTAAAAGCTAGTAGAAGACATTTTAACAAGACAATTGTAAATTCTATTTTTTTTGTCAGGATTTTCTGCATTGCGGGGTGGTCAGAGTGCGTTGTATCAAAATACACCGTTCTCCAGTTTGCGCCTGAAATTATATGTTGAGTGGCGAAACTCAGCACGGCGCTTTTTTTATCGCCCCACGACGCCACGATGACATTTGTTTTTTTAATATAAAATTCAACTCCATATTAATAAAAATGTTATTGTATTTCTTTCTAACTTCAAGCTCAATTCCGCATAATAGGGTAAAAACACTCCGTTCTCAGATTTCCATCTAGCGGAATTTAAGACAATGCATGTCTAAACGCTTCGGCTTACCAAACAACAGAAATCTATATATAAATACGTGAGGCAATAACCTTTTTACGAAAATTACGCGGACGGAGGAGCATGAAACTTGGCATACTTATAGTTTATATAGAAAAAGTACATTAAATTAATAAAATAAATGTTACACACACTACCATGGTTTGACATCCATGTCTATGTAAAGTGACATATACGTCACTATGCAATTCTTTATTAACGCATTTACGGGGACACTAGTTAAAATAATTGAAGTATAATATTTTTCCGAGTGGGAATCGAATTTACAATTAATTGTGTTTACAGTTAGACGTTCCGTTCTTTAATTTGCGCCTGAAATTGTATGTTGAGTGGTGAAACTCTGCACCGAGCTTTGTCTTATTGCCTCACTACGCTGCGATGGCAATAATGTTTTTTTACATACATACATATATAGCTTTACGCTGTATCCTGCATATAGCACGGTAGCAGAGGGAACCTAGTGTTAAGACACTCCGTTCCGCACTTTCCGCCGAATTGAGGCATTGCGTGCTGAGAGGCGGAACTGATCGCCGCGCTTTGCCTAGTTATCAAACCCAGGAAATGAAAAATTCCATTTCCTGGAGAAGGAATCGAACTCACAACCTGCCGCGTTTACAATCGCACGCTTGTGCCTCTGCGCCAGGACAGGCGTGTTTTTTTTTAATATAAAATGTAATTTATTTCTAAAAATAATAAAAGCTATTGCAAATTGCACGCTGTGTAAATATATAATTCAATGAAATGTACATTTAACAAAAGCAAACAAGTTTTATTTAATGTTTAGTATATTTATATAAGCTTTTATGAAAACTGATTTATAAATAGCGGTAAAACTATCGTGGTTTAGTAATTACTTGTCTAAGTACGCGATGGTTTTGGGTTCGAATTTCAATTGATTGTATATACAATCATTAACATATATAAGTTACTGTAAACAAACTGTATTGAAGCCTAAGTTTCCAGTAAATGTTAATAATCATCATCATTCATGGTTAAAATATAGGCAGTGGGAACCTTTCCCAATTTCTGCCAAATTGAGGCATTGCGTGCTGAGTGACAGAACTGAACGCCACGCGTTGCCTTGTTATCAAACCTAGGAAATGAAAATACAAAACTTTTACATTTCCTGGAGTGGGAATCGGACCAACAAGCTGTCGCGTTTACAGTCGCACACCTGTGCCTCCGCGCCACGATAGGCGCAAGCAAACAAGCTTGAACAATTATTTGATCGTTATTCATTTTGAAATTATACTTCAGTCAAAGTTAGGTTTTACTTATAAAAGACGTTTTGGATAATAGGACGTCAATAGTGGCTTAAAGTTAATAAGCGTATGGTTCTGGTAAGAAAAAAAAAGGTTGATGGGTTTCGTTACACAAGAGACGTTAGAGTGTTCCACGGATTCACCATACGAGTGCTCATAATGTTAAATTGTATATTTTAAAGTAGACCCTTAAGCCTAAACTTGGTACGCAGTTCCAGGCACTGCTGCTAGCTCCTTTCTCTGCAGCGTAGTAGGTCCGACACGATCACAGTGAAATCATGGATTATTAAGCAGTTTCTTCTCTGGTAAGGATCATAAAGTGGGATGGCATACCTGCGCCAGTTTTTGGATACTTCCAAAAAGCCAGTCTATCTCCATCTTAACGCGTCTATAGTTCCTCTGGTGTTACACGGGGTCATGGGTGGCGGTGATCACTTACTATCAGGTGACCCGAACGCTTGCTTAACTTGTCCTTCCCATAAAAAAAGTTATTTCCTTTTTTTATGGCAACTTCTTGTGAGCGACGTATACTTTTCAAAATATTCTAGTGAATTTCTAAAATATTTATAAATTATTTGTCATACAATCTGGCAAAATATCCATCTATCGAATTGTGGTAAAAAGATATATTGCTCTAAAATGTGTTCTGACATCTGAAAATGTCCAGATTGTAATCAATTTATCTGCGGTCAAAAGTAAATTTTCAAATGTCCTCTCCACGTGTCGTGTGATAATCCTTTTCACATATATATTACTTATTTTATTTATTCTGGTATATTTTAGCCAAATAATAAATCACAATTTTTTTATCTCAGTACCTTGATAATTTAAAATTTAAAAGGACAAGTCCTTTTAAATTTTAATACATGAAAATGACAGTAATTACAATTTTAATGAAAAAAAGATCGATTATCTTTTTTTCATTAAAATTGTATAACTAACTACTAAATAGAATAAAAACGAAATATACCTACATTTCAAATTCAATAAAACTACTTAAAATGTTATAATTCCAACTTGATATTATAATTAAAATTTAAAGTATTAGGACATCTAGAGCCCGTAGATTCCAGTTCAAAAAAATTCGTATCTGTGAGATCGAATATGTATTCTGGGAAATATACCTTGACCCGAATTTGTGTTACACCAAAAGACTATTTTCCAGATTTTTTAAATGCTCTACTTGTTGTGTGATTGTTATTGGCATTAGTAAAACGATTAAAAAAATATCTACATCAAAATTTAAACAAAAAAATGACACACCATTAATCACTAACCGAACCGCATTATAATTTTATCGAAGCAGAGAACAAAATAATTTTAAACACAAACATTCTACCTGTTAGGTATGAAACCTGTAATTGTCGCCTTCACTGTAAAAAAATTCACCGCTATGCTACGTGACGTCGTTGTGCATATTCTTATTTTTTTTACATATCTATAATATTATTAATAATAAACATTAATTTTAGACTGAAAAGTAATGACTCATAATATTTTATTTATATTATCTCCATCCGCTTCATTTCTATCATTCAGTCAGTTAAATATTTATAAATAACAAATTAATTTAATTAATTAAATTATGCCTTAATTCGGCGGAAAGTGGAGAACGGAATTGTTGAAAGAGAATGGAGTGTCTTAACACTAGGTTCTCTGGTTCTCTCTGCCTACCCTGCTATATGCAGGATACAGCGGGAAGTTAAAAAAAAATAACAAATAGTTTTGTAAAGTAATCTAATATATACATTTAATATTTGTATGTGAATATTTAACTTTATTTTTTAGTATCTATTGTAGCCACTTGAATATTATATATTTTATTTTTGTAGCTTATAATGTTAGTGCGTCATAAATTATAATAAATATTTTTAACTTCATTCAACAAATAAATCGACCTGTTTTTGGTAATATCATATCATACATAATTATAATAAATAATATTTTTTAAATTTTGGTGAGAGGAACTTCCAGACGTAATATTACGTGCGTATAACTGAACGTAACAAGTGAATCACAAATGTCAAAATTTCAAAATTCAAACCTAAGTTCGTTATGTTCGGTCGGTACAAGTTGTGGTATTATCGTTAACAATCAATATTTATCAAAATGACTGTAATAAAATCGTGCATTAATAAAATTCCTAGTTTGCAACCATTGGAAAAAATTATAGCTAAACTTATTTTCCCAAAAATTATAATTTTCGAAAACAAAAGAAATGTTGTTATTGTGGATATTGAAACAAAAGAAGAAAACGGAAAATATTGTCACACGTTCGAAGATGATATTATTGATCATACTGTACGTGGACATTACTTATGGCTGATTCTAAAATCCAGTGAGATCTATATCTTGGATATCATTAGAAATTTGACTTTGGAAGTAAAATGCGATAGTTTTGCTCATTACAGAATACATAAATTCTCTAATAATGAATCTATCTTAATATTTGTAAGCGAAAGTGGAGAACGTCTTAGAACTATGTTATCAGATGAAAATCTTAAAGAAGAGTTTAGCAAGGGTAGTCATAATATAATTGCCTCCTTCGAAAAGGTGTTAATGCCACCTAAGCATCATTACATCAAAAACATTAAAGAAGAAGTTAATTTTTATATTGATTCTGAAAAGCTAATTATGAAGTGTAATACAACAGACATAAGTTATGAATTTAATGCTAATACCGCTTTGAAAAATTTTGTTCAATGGAATGACATGAAAATTATAAGTAATGATGTTAAAATGTGGATCTTAAATGAACACTTCAATTTAATATTCAATTTTCAAAGCACTGATTACCTTTATTATCCTGTTGGAGCATACAATGATTTTTTTTATTATTTAGAATGGAATAAAGAAGAGGTATGTAATGTTTTTTTTCTTTGTAGTATTTTTTATTATTTTTATTATTGTGTTAACATAATACAATTGTGAGTTCAATTCTTTTACATTTAATTCAAATATATTCAATTTCCTAGTCTGGAAGTCTTCTATAATGGAAGATGTATATCTCTATTGGTATTGGTGTCTTGTTTTACTAAGCTGGCCCTCAGCCCAACCTGGATCATTTGATATATCTGGATAAATGTATTATGTACTATAATTTTAGAGATAAACATTAATATTTTGAATTTAATATACATGTGACTAAATATTTTAAGGCAAATGTTAAGTTATTGATATTTTATATATTTTTTCAGATTGGAATTTATTATGCTTCTATTTCTGTAATTGAAGAACAAAATAATGGAGGCTGCCTTATTGATATCAAAAAGTCACATTCATCTCAAGAAATACTTAAATCTAAGTTAGAATCTAAAATTAACTTGCTAATTATGGAAGATTCTGTACCAGACCAAGTAATACCTGAAATACAGGTATTATTTAATGACATTGATGATTTTAACTTCCTTATAAATATGGCTACAAAACTTTGTCAACATAATCTGTCATATAAACCCATACTATATCCACTCCAAAAACAAATATATGAGACTGATGATAAACTTCTTATAAATTTAATATATGATTTAATTGTAAAAACTGATTTATTAGAGTATATAATGTTTAGAGGAGGAAATTATTATAATAATATTAATATTTATGAACTAAGTTTTGTTCAACTCTGTATTACATTTATTTCAAACTCAGATGCAGATTTGGCTTCTATTTGCTGGTTAAAGTATTCAGAATTGAATCTTTCCATAGCCTCAGAAAAAATTATAGACATTTTAAATGCCATACCACTAAACATTAAAATGGGTGCGCTAGTAATATGGTTTCGCAATTTTATACCACCACTTTTAGAACAAAATCCATTCCATATTGATTTATTTGTAAAATGGACCACTGATAGGGTTTTTCATCTAGAACAATCCACATATTGGCCTAAAATAGGTCTGAAATTTATAGAAACTATTGTTGATGTTCTAGAAACATCAATAAAATGTATATGCGTCAGACCAATATCTATTGATGATCTTGGAATTATAAAAGATCACATTAATTATATATCAGAGTTGAAAGAGAAATATAAAATTAATATGTTACTAAGTGAGTTAAGTTCACAGAGTCCATCCGAGCTAGCCTTAATTATGTTACGTCGGTGTTACACAGAAGATTTGGAGTTATATTTACAAGAAAGTTTGATCTCATATGCTTCACGACATCTTTTAGATGTCGATGATATTTTACATTCATTTATAGAAAGTGAAGCTGCCAGCTGTGGTGGTGACATTGACGGTCATCGTTTAAATATATTACTGAATACTTTTCACTCTGTTACCAACAAACTTCAATGCCTCCTGAGTGTCCTTAAAGTTTTAGAAGTTCCTTGGAATTCAATTGTACTTAGGATTGCGACAGATGCAGCTGCTTTAACGCACAAAGACTTTACTATTACAGAAAATGACTTGGAACTTGCTCAAGAAATATATGAGGAATTAAATTATGCTAAAATTAAAGTTATTTTAAAGAAATATAATTTACCATTATCATGCACTGATTACATACTGGTTATTCATAAACTGGTAAATACGTCGCCGGTAGATTTAGCAGATTTGAAAGTAATAACAACTATCTTAACGGATTTTTCTAGTTATGCAAATATTTCCTTCATAGACAAATGCTTAAGAGATTGTGAGACAAATACAGCATTACAATATTTTCAAAATCTATCATTAAAAGACAGAAGAAGCGTTATTAAATCATTACAGAATAAATATGAGCAAATAATAAACGGCACTACGTCTACGCCACTATTGGAAAGAAATTATATAGATTTTTTAAAAGGGTCATCATTGCTTAATAATGTACAAATAAACAACTTGGAAAATTTATATTACTTAAAAAATTCATACAATGTAAAACTCAATATAAATAGTATTAACAATCATAGATGTTGTACAAAGGAACTTAAACAAATCAAACTAAATGAAAACTTTGAATCATGTTCTGGACATGGAAGAAGTATATCACAGCTTATTAACCAAAATGTATATAAAGAATCCGAATTGATATGTAAATTGCGACAAATATCTTCAAGTAGAAGAGCGCGGATGCTTGTTGAATCATTGATTTCATCTAACGATAAAGATGATAATAATATATCAATTTTATCTCAATATAAATGTGAAAATAATACTGATCTTTTAGTGGAATCGTACAATATATTATCCGAACTTGTAAGTGTTTGTACTGAAGATCATCTCCATCACTTGCTCAAATATTTATCTATTCTTAATGGACTTGTACACACAACGGTTATTTTGAAGAATCTGTCTGTAGCATGGAAGTTCCATTACATATTCCTGAGCATGTCATCGAGTAACAGTTTAAATGAGTTAATAAATATGTATTCATCTGTTACGCTAGAAAACATTACAGACTCTACAATTTTTGATGCGATGTCAAATAGTGACTTTATTCCTTTAAGAATATTTGCAAATCTAGTTAATCTTTCATCAAGCACAGGAATCTCATTAAGTAACAATATTTTAAAAATGAGATATAGAGTTACTAAGAGACTCCTTACAAAAGTTCTAGCTTTTCAGGACTTTGATCAAACTTTAGTAACATCTTTCCTACTCACATTGAAAAGTACTGAGGAAATGCAAGACAAAATGTGGCTTTTGGATTTGCTAAAAGGGCAATCTGACTCTCTAACTCCTTACGTTTTAAATTATCTATCTTCTCCCCTTATTCGACGTACTTTTGAACTTGAACATATTCTACCCGCTAGTACTATGTCGCATCCTCCTCAGTATATACTGAAAACAAAGTTTAATATAAATTTATCTGAAATAGCGTTTGCGGAAAGCACTGAAGAAACTTGGGACGGTAAAGTTCTTCTATTTTATGTTCTAAGACATAATCCCCATATGTCATTCGATCGTGTTATGGAATTGTGCAATACTTTAAATGTTTCACTAAATAACGGATTTTCTTTATTGCTCATATCTTTGTTAACCAACTGGGATTTGAAATATAAGATTTTGGAAGACGACTTGGGTTATCGTGAATTAATTATCGAAAATGATACATCAGATTTGTTGTCAAAATGCTTAATACTTTGGCAAAGTGTAGACGATAAGGAATTTTTAATAGACGTGCTTAAAGATTTTTGGAAAAGTGGTGAAGTGGTAATTCATGGTTGTGTAGTCTCCCTCAATCCATATTTTTATGAAGTTTATTTTTGCATATACCACTTAATGTTTACTACTCTAACGGAGTCAAAGTATTTAAAAGAGTACTATTTATTAAATTTCTTAAAAGGATATCAAAGGAAAAGTGCACCAAAACAGTATGAGTTCGAACTTTTTTCGGGTAAAGGAATGTTTCCTGAAATCGGGAACTACCGGTTACCTTTTCATCTTTTTATGCGTGACGACATGTGGTCAAACTTAAAATCGGAAATAACGTTAGAGACATATGAACGTTGGCTACCTGTAGTAGCTTTACTTTCATTGGATGGAGATTTACAAATAGCTAAGGATATGATATGTAGTAATGCAGTAAAACAGACAATGACCACTCGCAAAACACCTGATAGTGACATTGTTTCAAAAGATAACGAAAACTGGCGTTTAATATCGCGTGAGGAACCTTTATTACGGACAGCTCATCGCTGTGTAAGCTATATTGCGAACATGGAGTGGGCGAGTGCGTGTCTGTTTTATGTACTTCAAGGGTGTCCTAGAGGTGCAGACCAAGTAGCAGCTGCTCAGCTTTGTTACCAGTTTTCCCAAAGATGGGCCACTTTTCAGCCAGGAAATAGGGCTGTCAGACAAATGGAAAAATTACATACCACACTATCGACACGGCACGCCTTACATAAAATAGATTGGGCCAAGGAAGAGCTTATTCGACTCTCGACGGAACCCTCTCAACTTATACAGGCTATGTATTTACATCCCAATTTCATAGAGAAAATAATACGCCACGATATAAACCGTGCAGCAAATGAAATAGCTGACAAGAACAACGTTAACATTAGCTCAATTAGAATTCAGTTATTAGAAAATATACTTGATAAAGATCATAAAGAAAGAAAATATTCACCAGGACTAACTTCAAAGGAGCTAATTACAGCTAAGTATATACTAAAAGCTACGTGCCCAAAAATGGGGGCGATATATTTGTCTAGAATTGCCTTTGATGATGAAAGCGATTATAATAAGTGTAAGAAACTAAGAGCCCTTCAATGTTTGATGAGCGTTGTAGACCCAGATACAGTTATTAAAGTCAGTAATCAAGAACGCGATGTTCTTTGGACGTCTCTATTAGAACTACTACACATTGTGAATCTAGAAAAAATCGATATGCCCTGGATTGTCGCCACATTTAGACAAAATAAAACGCTCGCTATAAATCAACTTATACAAGCTGGAAATAACATTGAAAGTCTAAAAATTGCAGCCGAATTAGTTTACAAGTATGGTAATATCGACATAATACATAAAGTTATACCTCTCCTAATGCGTGCTTCTTTATTTGAGGAAATGATACCTCTCTTGTTAAAATTCCAAAGTCCACCTAACAAAATTGTTTATTCAGCCTGGCGCGCAATTACTTTAAATCCATTTCAACGTGCAGATTATCCAATTACTGATCGCCAAAAAGCAAAGTGTCTGCAGGCTTTGAACTTGTTACCAGTTTGTCCTGTCATTAAAGATGAGGATTTCATTGAAATATGGAAAAATTGTGTGAGATGTAAATGCCTTGGTTTGGGTTGTCTAGTTTTACCCTATATGACGCCTAAAGCAAGGCAAAGCCTTACTGAATTGCATCGAGTAGATAAAAGAAGTCTTATAATTAGCTTAAAGAATTTAGTTTCTGAAAGTTACCTAGTGTCAGGAGCTATGTACGTCCTGGAAAACCTAACAACTAGATCATACAAATAAAATATATATTTAAAATCTATGTATATTTTATCATTTTAGTGGTTAAGAGGAAATAAATTATAATGGCAAAATATTGATTTTATTTAATAATCTCAAATATTTTTTTTCATATATACATTTTTTAGATTTTAACCATTATTTTAATATGTCGCCTGTCGTGGCGCAGAGGCAAAAGCATGCGACTGTAAACGCGACAGATTGTGGGTTCGATTCCCACTCCAGGAAATGTAAAATTTAGTATTTTCATTCAACACGCAATGCCTCAATTGGCGAAAACTGGGGAACGGAGTGTCTTAACACTAGGTTACCTCTGCCTACCCTGCTATATGCGGGATACAGCGTGAAGCTATGTATGTAAGTATGTAATTAAATAAAAAGCATAATAATTAATTGAGACCCTCTTAGCGCAGTGGGACAGTGTCAACGCGATTGATTTTTAATCAAATTTAAATTATTTTTATTTCACCCCTGGTGAGATGAAGGGCGGTGTTGTGTTCTGCCACTCAAAAAGCGGGCAGAAGCGTGAAAAAAGTATCAGTTGAGAATGTAGGGTATGGGTAGATTATGATAGAGCTGTTTTAGCGATTTTTGTAAAGTTTAATTTTTATGTTATGTTCTTTTTGTCTCTTTTTTGTATTAATATTATTACTATAATGGATGGACCTCTTGTGTCATGTAACACTCTTGTCAAGCCAACCTATGTCTAAACTAGTCAAACAAAGTTCTGCTTGTAGAGGACGCCAGAAGAGACAATTTACCTAACAACCTTGTTAAAAATTCGCTGTCGATTGAACTTAGTTGGGTTGGTTATAGAGCACTTGCTTGTATCGTTGAACCTCTTCAACTACACTGCACTACACTGGGATAAGATTGAAGTACCTACGTATGTATGGATGTCAAAGTCAAAGTCAAATAATTTTATTCAAAATAAGAAGTTACAAGCTTCATTTTTTGAACGTCAAATAATTTACCACCGGTTCACTAAATTTAATGCCTCAGACCTGAGAAGAACCGGCGCAAGAAACTCAGCGGGACTATTTTTTTTTTATATTCGACAATGGTTTACAATTCTTTATTAATGGCAATGATACCTTTGAAACAGACTGGAGCGACTTTTTTATGCACATGAGTTTTATTTTGAGTAGACTTAGAGAAGGCAGAGTGAATCTTGTATGAGTACACGAACCCGGCCCGGAAAAAATCAACGGATTGCACTGTTGGAATGATAAAAAATTGAAATATTTTGGAATGGTTAGGAAATAGTTTTGCACGAATTGCTTTATCAGGATGAAAGTACCATCATCTATGTGGTAAAATACAATATTCATTTATTGCGCTATCGTACACAAACATGACAATTAACATTACATTAAAAATTTAATCTCTCAGAAAAATCATAGGAATTTTCGATCAGAGTCACGTGTTCTGGCGTGATTTTAACATTTTTTACTTATCACTATATGCGCACAACGTCGCTAAGGAATTTTCACTTCAAAAAAGCTCTAACACATCTCTCGACCCTCAACTCGAATGGGAGAATAGGTTGATAAATTAAAAATACATCTTATCACAGTTTTCAGAGCTGGTATTTTTATTTTTATCAGTAAATTGTGTTTATATGTTATTTATATTTTTTTATCTAAGTGTTTGATTTGCTCGACTGTTTTTGATTCAGTCATTTAGGTATACGAGTACATGCCTATAAATATTTTTAAAAATGCGTAAACACACGCTTGGTCCAAAATATTAAAGGCAGTCCATACAAAACATGGACTTCAAAATTCACTACACAATAAAAAACATAATAAATGTCGTAAAACTAATTAAAGTATAGAAAAACATCGTAAAATCAAAACTAATCTATTTGTACGGCTTTTTCCCTATTTTGGGTCTTAGTATTTAACGTTGTTTTACGGTTTTGGGAAATTAATCAAAAGAAGTCGTAAAAACTAAGTTGCGTTTAATTACGTTTCGTATTAATGTGTATTTCTTTTGAACATCCTATATAGTATTTTTAAAAAATAAGGTTTTTCATGACAAATTCTGAAAAATATAGTCAAAAAAATGTCATTAGGCATATTAAATGGTAAAAAAATACTTTGTCACCCCTTTTACTATTAAATATTTCTATACATAATATAATTTCTATACAAAATATTTTTTTTATATAAATACATACCTTAAATGAAAATGTTTTACCATATTGAAATTGGAATTTGGATTGGAATTGGAATTTGAAATGGAATTTTTTATTTCCTGAATTTGGTAATAAGGCAAAGCGCGGCGTTAAAAAAAAATATTGCTTACTTATCTAGTAAAAAAGATCACGCTTAAAATCATTCCCGCTTTATTTTTTACTTTAAGTTCATGTTATTAAAATATGAGTACCTATAAGTCATCGATAACGGAGGAGTCAGCAAATTTTTAAACAAGGACGGCGAAGAAGTGGTTTAAATTAGTGTTGTATAGTGTAAGATCATAAATCGATAGATAGATATCAATAACAGCATATCAACACAAAGATTCGTTATAATTCATATGTTTTTTATTAAATAAATCATAAATACAATAATAATTTAAACATAAATAATGTTATCATGAGCGTTACGATTACTGTTACTCTGTCATCTTCTTTTTTCTTTTTCTTTTCTTCTACATTTTCAGGCAAATCTGCGACTGAAAAAAAAACGATTTGAGTAAAAGTTCTCTAGAACTAAACAACTAAAAAAAATATTTATATTAAGACATGGTTAGCTTATTTACTATTTTACAAGATAATATATAACGCCTGTCGTGGTGCAGAGGCACAAGCGTGCGACTGTAAACGCGACAGAACGATCCAGGAAAAATCACTCCAGGAAATAGAATTTTTCATTTCCTGGGTATGGTAACAGGGCAAAACGCGGCGTTGAGTTCCGCCACTTTACACGCATTGCCTCAATTCGGCGGAAAGTGGGAAACGGAGTGTCTTAACAATAGGTTCCCTTTGCCTACCCTGCTATATGCGGGATACAGCGTGAAGCTATGTATATATATATAACATTCTTGCATTACTGAGTGAATGACTAAAAACAAAAGACGAAACAACTGGCCAAAGGACGCTGAGAAAAAAGAAAGGATTTCTCGAAATTCCAACGAAAAGTCCAAAAAACGATATTTTACATTTCGTATTCCCCGTAAACATAATCGCGAGCTACAACTGTTAAAAATATTATTAATGAGCTCTTTGATTTTCGCGATTATTACACAAATTAAACGAAACTATTTTAACCGAATTAATCGCGTATCGGTCACAGGTTGACTCAACCACGGACTACTGTAAAGTGTTCGAAACGTCGGTTTTCCAAAAGTGTATTTTCTAACGCCTGTCGTGGCACAGAGGCACAAGCGTGCGACTGTAAACACGACAGGTTGTGGGTTCGATTCCCACTCCAAGAAATGTAAAATTTAGTATTTTCATTTCCTGGGTTTGGTAACAAGGCAAAGTGCGGCGTTGAGTTCCGCCACTCAACACGCAATGCTTCAATTCGGCGGAAAGTGGAGAATTGTTGAAAGAGAATGGAGTGTCTTAACACTAGGTTCTCTGGTTCCCTCTGCCTTCCCCGCTATATGCGGGATACCGCGTGAAGTTATTTTCGAATACTATAATACACGCGATTAATCCGGTTAAAATAGTTTCACTTAATAAGAATATTATTATTCTTAAATTATTCTAACAGATAAAAAATCATTTTAAAGTACATTGAATTCTACTTTTCTCTTCCTTTCTTCTCTCTGTCTAAACATCAAATATACTAATATGAGAATTAAAAATAATTATTTTGAATTACTTTTGTATACAAGGCGGTGGTTCCTTGATTTCTTCCTCGCTGAGGTAATCACATTTGGTTTCCGGAAAGCCGAGAAGTTCCGCCAACATGTTTATATCTTTATACGTGGGTCGAGCTCGAAGTATCTTATTTAAATTTAAAAAAAATTAAAGCTAAAACTAAGATAGTAGTGTAGTGGGACAACGTTTGTCTGTAAACATGGTTGGTTGCGGATTCAATTCCTATTCGAAAGAAAAATTATACTTATATTATTTTTATTTCTTCATTGTACTGCCTCTTACCTCAAAAAATGTGAAATTAATTTTTATTGTCATTTCTTTACTCTGGTAAGAACGCAGCGTTATGTTCCGCCACTTCATTTTCTCTTGTTTTTAAACTAAAAATTAACATATTTGTTAATTTAAAAAAATATATATTCTGGATATATTTCTACTATTTTATTATATGAATTAGTTTAAGGTGTATATTAGGGATGAGACCGATATATCAAAACGTAACTAAAAACTGTCTTCACTCTTATATCATATCATATCGATATCTAAATGATCATATCCGATATCAAATATCTACACACAAAACGTAACGACAACTCAACGATGAGATATGAAAACTAAATTATAACGAAAACTATCGAAATGGAAACTCGATATCTGAAAACTGATTTGGTATCGGATATGAAAACTTCATATCCGATATGTAACCGTTACAGCTAAAAAACGATAACGCCCATGTCTAGTGTACTCGTATATACTAAGCTAATGTGTACTTAAGGGCTGCAAATGAACTTACAGCAATTTAAAAAATATACATAAAATGCTTACCTCAGTAGCGACGCCGTACCGGTCGTCAATTGGCGGCATGTTCCAAAATATAATTCCGACCACCGTCTCGTCTCGCAAGTAGAAAAGCAAACCTCGCTTGTATCTGTTCTGATACTCTTCTGATCTGTTACATTTATCTTACTATTAAAGTTATTATTAGTGTCTTAACGCTAGGTTCGCTGGTTCCCTCTGCCTACCCTGCTATACTCGTATGCGGGATACAGCGTGAAGTTAAAAAAAAAAGTTTTTTTTTTTAATTGAGGTATTGCGTGTTGAGTGGCGGAACTCAACGCCGCGCTTTGCCTAACAAGGCACTTTGGTAACAACTAAACCCAAGAAATGAAAATACTAAATTACAAAACATTTTTTGAACAATAAAAAAAAGATAATATATTACTTTTTAGAACAAGGTCTATCACCGTCTCCGGCAGGCGCTTGCGGCTTGGGGTCATCATTGCATGGCTTGAAAATACCCACTGTAGGCATACACGCGCCTATTTCACCGACACCCTTAGAATTTTACAAAAAAATTAAAAAACTCAATTTCAAGTATAAAACGTTAAATAGTAAAAGTGACGTGTAAAATATACGTTGCCTTAAAAGTGTCACTTTATACAAAAGTGTATGCCAGACATATGATTGTATAAATAATATTTATTTATATACATTAAAGAAATACATTAATATATTTCTGATACATTATTTAAAAAAAATATTGGCTATTTGCACTTCTCCTACTGCTACATTGTATGTATGCCAATTTTCATACCGCTCCGTCCGCAAAGTTTCCAAAACAATATTTTTCAAAATAACATATAATTAACACTTTATTTGAATAAAATTTTGCTTAAAAATATATTTTTACATTTCCATCAATTTAAGCTTATAAGACTCATAAAGCTTAGTGTCTAGCCACTATGCGCTTATATACTAAACGCATGATGTCATAAGAACGTCATACCATTTACCGTGACGGTATCAATTTCACCGACAAGACGCCAAACTTACCTCCATATTCAAAGACTCTCCCAGAATTAATTTAAAATGAGGTTCCATATTACAAGGTGTCCAAAACCCCGTCATATTGGCACCAGCTATGTAGCCCTGCTCTTGCGCATTACCGTAGTGCGCTAAACGCAGTCTGGTGTCTTTCCACTGGGAATAGAAGCTTGCTGCGTCGCCTGCCTAAAAAAGAAGATAAGACTGTAAAACTACAATAATTTTTGATTTTCTGGGATGGATAAATTTGATTAGCCTACAAAATTTATTTATTTACTATCCAATGCATTAAAAATTGGAACTAAATACCCCGTTTTTTGCAACCAAAACAAAAATATCATGAAAAACTATATTTCCCCTAGTAGGAGTCAAACCTATAATCATTGTGCGCTTATTATTCGTAACTCATCTGTCTATTATATCAGGAAACTAATTATAATTGGGTAATACGGTTTGCATCATACAAATTCTAATAAATATTTTAATAAATCATATTCATAGGCTATTATATACAAACACTTATAAATCCACAATTAACATAAAAATGTCAGTATTGTCAGTTCTATAGTAAGCTACCACCAGCTACAAAGACTCTTTCAAATAGAAATATTCATATTAAAATATTTCTAACATAAATTTTGGACAACACAAGAGGCTGATAGAATGAAAGAGACACGTAGAGAAACACCTTCTAAATAATTATGTAATTTTCTCCAAATTTTTAATATCGTACATAAAAAAATCAATTTACTTACCACGTATAAATGTGTCCTAGCTTCCAACTCAGTGTTGACCTGAAAACCACCATTCACAGGATCCAATTCTAAGAAAGATTCTTCTGCCATCTCCACACGAGGTTCTGTACCGATTGCGACGAACACCTAAAAAACATTATGTTTGTAAGAGATATAACTTCTGATAGTTAACACGATAGCTGTGGGTAATATCCGTACTAATAATAGAAGTAGCTGTATCCCGCATATAGCAGGGTAGGCAGAGGGTACTTAGTGTTAAGACACCGTTCCCCACTTTCCGCCGTTGAGGCATTCCGTGTTGAGTGGCTGAACTCAATGCCAGGAAATTAAAAATTCCATTTCCTGGAGAGGGAATCGAACCCACGCACGCTTGTCCCTCTGCGCCACGACAGGCGTTATAATAATAATAATATCAAATAATTAATAAATAAATTTTTATAAAGTAGTTTACGCGTGACATGACAGCAAACACAATGTCTTGAATATAGGGCAGAAAGTTTTAGTTTCGTCTACAACTTTTATTAAAAACATTCTTCTCTAAATGTATATTTATTGCAATAAACGTAAAAAACAAAAACTACTAACTTTTTTTCGATTTAACATTTTACATGAATATATCAAAATTTACCAAATTAATCGGAGGTATGAGGAGGTATACGAAAATTTATCCGAAAATAGAGA
The DNA here is from genome assembly GCA_033558755.1 of Philaethria dido. Classification (NCBI taxonomy): domain Eukaryota; kingdom Metazoa; phylum Arthropoda; class Insecta; order Lepidoptera; family Nymphalidae; genus Philaethria; species Philaethria dido. The sequence goes on along the minus strand of JAKGSA010000679.1, from coordinate 316,849 downwards.
ACGGAATGTATTTGACACTACGTTCTCTCTTACTAACCCGTTATACGTGATAATGCGTGACATGAAAAAATATATATATGGATATATATATTATAAATGAGAAAATTTGTGAGGATGGCCTCACAAATTTTCTCATTTATAATTTTAGTAGACTTGTTAATATTATAATTCAACGCATGTCGTGGCGCAGAGACACTGTAAACGCGACAGGTTGTGGGTTCGACTTTCACTCCAAGATATGGAACTCGTCATTTACTGGGTTTGGTAACAAGGCAAAGCGCGGCGTTAAGTTCCGCCACACAGCACGCAATGCCTCAATTCGGCGGAAAGTGGGGAACGGAGTCTTAACTACTAGGTAGGACTAGGTTCCCTCTGCCTACCCTGCTATATGCGGGATACAGCTGAAGTGAAGCTATGTATGTATGTAGTGTCAAAAGACTTCGTTTTACACTTTCCGCCTGAATGCAATACATTGCGTATTGAGTGGCGGAAATCAACACCGCCCTTTATCTCGGACGGAGTAATAAAAATAATTTAAATATAATCATCCCCAAGTTGACGCAGAACCCACAACCAATCGCGTTTTCCGTCAAATTTCTTCCCACTGCACAATGGCTACCTTAATCTTTTTTTTATTTTCTTAGCTTTACGCTGTATCCCGCACATAGCAGGGTAGGCAGAGGGATCCAAAAAACCTAGTGTTAAGACACTCTCTTAATATATTTTAAATTAATTACTTACATAGTCAGTAACAAGAGATGATCCATTAGAGAGTGTAAGTTCAAGCCGACCATCTGGAGTTTCAAACGCATCATATACTTGCGCTACACAAATTTATCATAATTTGATTAAGATTTTAACTAATATTTATAATGTGTGCCATCGCATAACTTTTTAGTAAAAAGTTTTAACGGGTGAACCAATTTGATGATGCTTCTAAGGCCCTATTTAACAAGATCTAAAGAGTAATATTTGAGTTATTCGTAATAATGTTATTTTTTAGTGTTAATTTTTTAATTAACATCTTTTTTTTGCTTCACCTGTATCTCGCACACAGCAGGCTAGGCAGCGCGAACCTAGTGTTCAGACACTCCGCTTTACTAAGATTTTCATTCCCCACTTTCCTCAGAATTGAGGCATTGCGGGTTGAGTAGCGGAACTCAACGCTGAGCTTTGCCTTGTTACTAGAGCGAGGACATGAAAATACTAAATATTAATTATTATAAATGTGGTTGAATAGAGAACCTCCTCCTTTTTTTGGTAAAAAATAATAAATAAAAACATAAATAAAAAAAATGATAAGTTATTAGATCAATTTATAAATATTCACCGCTGAAATTTGTAAAAATCTCTCTTAACACACACACGGCACAGCAAAAATAAGTTAACTATACAAGCATATAAGAATTTTAACATAACTGGCTAAGAACGTGTAGCCTAATTGGTTAGAAAGGCTGAACCGTTATCAAGAGGCCCGGGTTCAACTACCGCTACATTCATTTTTTATACGGTTTATAAAAATAAACACAATTACGCTAAAAAATATATTAATACTAAACTTACTTCAAACTGCATGCATGTATGTGTATTTGAGTCAAAAAAATCAAAATCAAATAATTTTATTCATAATAAGAAGTTACAAGCTTCATTTTTTGAACGTCAAATAATTTACCAACAGTTCACTAAATTTAATGCCTCACACCTGAGAAGAACCGGCGAAACTCAGCGGGACATTTTTTTTTTCCTCAGTCAATACCCACTGTCAGTGTAGTGTTCGTATGAGTATATGTTTGTGTGTTTGCGTATACATACTAAAATATAAACGCCATCTGCATAATTCCCATAATTCAAAACACTACATACAAACATTCAAACATAACTCACTTCTCGGAAGAACAGTAACTCCCTCAGCTTTAATTTTCTCAGTGGCCCATTCACCTATATACTCCGGCAAGACTCCCGCCATTATACCTTTATCCTTTATAATCTGAACTATTTGTATGGGCTCTTCATCCTCCTGACGCTCAACCACTTTATCTATTCAATAAAAATGTTGTCAATAGCTAATAATATATACATACATATACATAAATAAAAACTTGAAGAAAAACCGTCGCGGCGCAGACAGGGTCTCGTTTTTAATGCAATTGGTTGTGTGTTCAATCTCCAATCGGAAAAATGATTACACATCAATTATTTTCATTTAATTTATTGGTAAGACAAAGCGCGGTGTTGTACTCCGTCACTCAGTTCAATTCCGATGTGAGAGAATGGATTATATTTAATTTATTTTCATTAGACAATGTGAGGCATTGATTTCCGTCATACAATAGGCATTGTTGATTTCAGGTAAAAAGTACAAAACAGAGTGTATTAACACTGAGTTCTCTCTGATTAACCTACTTTGCAAGAAAAAGTGTGAAGCTAGAATAAAATGTACCTACATTTTATCGATAGTCTAAAAACTAACGTAATTAATTAATTAATAAAACAACTTTGCTTTAAAATAACCGTGAAACTATAAAAAAAGACATTTTCTAAACCTGGGATAGGTTATATAATTAAAAAAATCTATATCTCACTCATCCTCCCCAAATACCACGCCAATTCACATCCAAGGAAGCCTCCACCAACTATCACAACGTGTTTGGACTCCTTGACCTGTCTGTAAGCAATCTCCAAGTCTCGTATAGTACGGAACGTACACACTTTGTCCCGAACAGGTTTTGGAGCTGACCTGAATATCCTTAAATTTTTCGCTTTGGCACCTAAAACAATGTATGAAAATGACGAAAAAAATTGGAAGACAGTGGGAACTTATTAAAATAGTTTAAAATTTGTTTCTCATTTTGACATTTTTTCCTTTTTTATAGAAAGGACAAGACAAACGAGCGTTTAACTCACCTGGATAGTAAGTGATCAACACCGACCACAGCCCCGTGCAATGTCAGAGAAGCTACAGCTAATTTATAAAATTATAGAATGAATAGCCGTCCTTCTCTTCTTGAAAATGACAATTTTTGGACAAATCAAAAAATTATATTTGTTTGTAGCCTACTAAAACGGTACAAGAAATCCCAATGAAACTGGTTTAGCGCCAGAAGTCTGCGGTATACATTTTTTTTATACAAAATTAATTTAAAAGAAAATTACCAGGTGCAATTAGACATCTTTCATAATATATAGGTTGTTCCCCACACAAGGTTTTCACCCAAGCCACGTGATCATCAGGGTCTACCCTCTTAACGCACCAGCCCTTCGCAATAGACAAAGCTGGGCCTATTTTCTTACGGTAAAACTTAATTGGATCCATGAATTTTGAACAATCCGCTAAATACATGCTGAAAATAATAAATTTACATATATTTACGTATAGATAGAAGTGCTTAATAATAAGCAAGACAATTCGGCGGAGAGGGGGAAAACAGAGTGTGACACTAGGTTGTCAAGTTCCCCTTGCCTATGTGCGGGACTCTCCGTGGGGCCAAAAATAAAAGTGCTTAATTGCCTACATAACTGATGTAAAAGGATGATACATAATAAATATTTTAACAAAAATGAGAAAACCAGTTTCAAAATGCACTAAAAAGTACAATTATTACGAATAGCCCAAAAACTACTCGTCTGATCTTAAATAAGTTTAAATGGCGCTACATCAGAAACGCTAGATAAAACAAGTATCATCAAAATTGGTTAACACAGTAAAAAATTATGCGGTAATATACATTAAAATAAGTCAGTCAGTCGAATTTATTTTTTATTTTAATTTACTTTTAATTTTTATAAATAGGTACTAAATGTGCAAAGGCGGTTTTAGTCTTAATAGTAATCTCTAAAAGACAACCTTTGGGGAAAGGATCTTTGTATTAGCTGATCTAGATTGGTGTAAATGTAATGTAATGTAAATATATGTGAAAAGATTATATATTATTAGAAATTTAATTTTTGCGTAGGTTTTCGGTTCAAGAACGTGAACACTGAAAGACGTTTAGGTTAATCTAGGGAATTACTACGACTATTTTTAGTAGGAACTTCACGAGCATACCTATTTAAATTATAAACTATATTTGACTCACAACATATTAGGGCTTTAAAGTTTAAACTCGAAATAACATAATAATCAATTAAATTACAACAATTCCGTTCCCCACTTGTAAGAGAACGGAGTGTCTTAACACTAGGTTCTCAGATTCCCTCTGCCTACCCTGCTATGTGCGGGATACAGCGTGAAGATAAAAAAAAAAAAAAGAAAATCAATTAAATTTTCTTTTATTGATATGTGAAGGTAAAAATATTTGTAACAGAATATATGAGCATTATAGTATTTTCGATGAAACTAAACCATATTTTCTACTTACGTATGCCGCTTGCCATCTTCGATATAGTTCAAATTCGGAATATCTGGTGGTTCAGGATTCCACCACATGTGCTTCGACATAGGAGGTTGCATGTATGGCAAAATATCTTCTCTGGTTATGAAAAATACCTGAAAGATTTTGATTAGTGACGCTTTTGAGGTTTTTGATGTGTTCCCCTATTCGTAAGATTTAACAAAATATTTATTAAATAATATATTTATTTCCTGATGTATATGGTGCTAAATAAACTGACACAGATCAGCAAAAACGTGCTTTTCTAACGTCTAAAGAAATTCGGTAACAGGCGTAATGTTAACTAGAGTCTGTAGATATACTACATACTAGAAATAAATTATATTGGATAATTTCTACTATCCAATAACAGAATAATACCTTTTTCTATATTAGTGTCACCGTCGTGGCGGATTGGGACAGCGTCTGATTTTAAACGCGGTTATAAGTAAGACTAAGCGCGGCGTTGAGTTTCGCTAACACGCTATATTTCTAAATTAGGCGGAAATCAGCGAACGGTGTGTTTCGAATATAGCGTCTACTACGGTCAACCCTATGGGGTTAGAGTGAAACTACAGAAAAAATATATATCTCAGATTACTAATATTTCCTAACTAAGCCAATAATAAGCTAAGGTACCTTAGCAGTTTTATCATGTTCCATAATCGCTCTATAAGCTGCCCACCCAGCAGCTCCTGAGCCTATAATTAAGTACTGAACGCACGCCGGTAGATCTTTACTGTGGTAGGGATATTTCACCTTACGCCGAGGACGCCCTACAACGTGAAGTAAGCAAATGTAGTCTTTTCTTTTTATACGATGTTTCTTTCCGATAGGATACGAAGTCTGTACCTTTTGTTACATAGGAACTAAAATAAAATTACCTATAGCTAAGTAGTTTCTAGGAAATATTTCATAAGAATTTTAAGATTATTGAAAGGTTTATTAATATTGAATGACGCCATCATTACTTATTTGGAAACTTATACTGTATTATGTATTACAAGTTAGTAATGAGCTTGAGAGTCATTCGTGGGATCTAGATATTTATTTCCCAGTATGATAAAACAAAAAACCATCGGAAGACCCCAAAATTTCAAGTTTGACAAGTACAGTCACGATGTATGCTATATAGAGTGTAGTACCTACTATCTACTAAATATGATGATGAATTGAAAATTTTATATGTGCAACTTACATTTAGCTACATTTTCACCGAGTTTCTTTTGCATTTCATTCCACAAATATAGTTTGTAAATCTGAAAAGTTAACGTTATCATGAATATGCTTAAAACTATTTTAATCATAAATCTATGATTAATATTAATATTTAATATCTTTGATTTAATATAGCACTCTAACTTACCCAACCATACATCCAAGCCATCTTGGCACAGTGGAATAACCTCTTACGGTAGACACCGTGGTTGTGGGGTCGATCCCACATGAGGGAATCATTTTATTTAAATTATTTTCATTTTCCCACTCTGGCTCACAATGCACGTCGTTAAGTGCCGCCCCTGTCAATACACAATATTTCGAATTTGAATGGATAGTGAAAAAGTGATATTATCTTTGTCTATCCTGCTATGTAGAAAAAGAATTAACCTGCAAAAAAACTTACCAGCCCCATCAGACCAAAAAACGAAGCAATCGACCAAACATATATCCAGGGAAAGGGTGGTGGTGGCGGAGGAGGACAAGGCGGAGGGTCAGGAACTGGCTTTACAGAGCACGGGCCCTTTGTTCTTGCGCAATCAATCATAGGCTGAAATTGCAATTGCAACACGACGTGATTGGTCATCATGATGTTTTATAATATGTATTTCTGGAAACTACTTAAGGCAGATCGTAACTTCAAACATTATTATTTTTAAATTTTTATATTTACATTATAAATAAAAAAGAATATTGGAACAATAATTTATTTCAAAACTCTTAACAATTTTTTTTAAGTTCACGTCATCAAAATCAGAGCCCGCTCATGTGAATTGCTTCTGAGTGTTATCATTATTATCAATCTCTATATTTTCGAGGTCTTTCTTTTCTGCTTGTTCCAAAAGTGTGAGTCTATCTAGAGGTTTCCATGGTTCATGAAAGGCGTATTTATATTTTTGCATTCCGTGATAGCCAAGCTTTCGTAGTGGCTCACGTATATCCTCAGGAGGTGGTAGTTTTCTTGGTTTCTCTTTCCAATAATTAGGTTGAATCATAGAAGAATTGTGGAATAAGTCCTGCACGTTAGGATACGGGCTTCCGAAATTTATTTGTTGATTAAACAGCTCCCTCGAATCCTCACTTAGTATCTCCTGTCGAAAAATCATTTGTATAGTAACCTCTTAATGCGGTAATTTAAGTGCGTTTGACGAAATCTTTTTCAATCTGACTCAGATGGTATGGAAATAAAAATTCCTTACCAACCTCTCAAAAACTAGACATCCAATGTCTTCCTACACCAATCATAGACGTCTCGCCTTCTCCTTTGTCCGGTCTGGACTTGCGTCTGCCAAATAGACTTTTGAGATACCCAAAGAAGCCAGGACTTTCGGGCTGCTCTTCCTTCTCAGCCTGTTCCTCAGGGCCTTGAGGACATTGCTGACCAGGACATTGTTGATGGTGGCTCTGTTGGTAATTGTGCTCGTGGCCTCCTGGCTGGTGGATGGTGTACACGACCCCGGTCCACTGAATGAAATGAACAAAGCACAAGCTGGATTTCATTACACATTTGAATACGGGCTCTGATTTCGTCTAACGCACTTTTGATAAACTCGGAAAACATTTTAAAGTTTCATGTTCAAATAACATCAAAATTATTAGTTTTTCAAGGTATATTTTAAAAAAGGTTATAATTTGAATCTAATGAAAGACTATACCTTAGCGTTACTAGGAGGTAAAGGTGGGACTACAACATCTGGCACTTTTATCCTATAAGGGTCATAGTTAGGTGGTTGAGGATCTCTAGGACACTCTGCACGCCAAGCAGGAGGAGGGGGATCATTCTTAGGCCATGGTTCTACCTTCTTGCCTTCAGTTTGAGGTACACCTTTGCAATCACCGTCTTTTGAATAGTTTCGTGATGATCCTGAAAGGAAATGTGTTCAATATTTTGGACGAATTATATGAAAAAAAGTGAGACTTCAGCAGAAAGGGACAGTCTCGAAACAGGATAATATTATTATTATCTAAGGCCACTCAATACCTAATAGGATTCTGAACTACCATATAAAATTAATCTTTGGTTCAAAACTTTACTTAAGTATGTAGATAACACTGAAATATATATTGAGTAAATCATATATTTAAATGAAAATATCTAGTGTTTCTAAACAAAGTTTAACAAAAATTTTGTGACCACTGTACGCGATTTTTTCTTGATTTCTAGCTACTTGTAATTTATATTTTGCGTAACAAACATTTGACATGCAAGTTACTTAGGGATTGTATGATGTCACTAAGAGAGGATTTCACGAAATACCTACAGGGAAGAACGGGAAGTAAATACTTTTTGTAGTTAACACAAACGAAGTTGCGCGCTACAACTAGTCTCTAATATTAAAATAAATTCTCACCTGAAACAGTTGCAATTTCCAACACACCATTGTTGCTAATTACATAGGGACTTATACGTCGAATATGGTTAAAGTAACGAAAAGAACAATTCAACATTTTGTTAAGAAAATGTTAAATTTACACTAAAAATTTATTATTCTTAATATTTTATTTGTGAATATTATATTATATTATTTTGTTAACAATCTGAAATTTGGACATTTTGAAATTCATGACAGCAATTGGAAATTCGAATGATGGAAGTGTCAAAATTTTATTTTTTTTAATTCAGTGGTTATTAGTTAAGACAAAGAGTTTATAATCGAAGGTATGATAATATTAAAAATTATTTTTGTTTCCCCGCTCTGGACAAAACAAAGCGTGGCATTTAGCACTTGATTCGAAGAGCTGAAAACGGTGTGTCGACACTAGCTTCTTAATAAGCTAAAACGTTCAGATATTCAATTGTTTCAGATTTGAATCCTGTTATGGGAAAATTTTTATGATTTCCTTTATTTCATTCATTTTATTACAAGATATATAATTTGTTTAAAAACCTTAATAAATTCTACCCCCTACATGTATGTGTTATTTGATGTATAGGATTATATATATTACTGTAAAAATGAATCTAGGTCCGTACAATAGTACAAACGTGAAAGACTAACAAGCCATCCATCCTCAGTAACTTTCGCTATGATATTAGTAGGATATCTATAAGCAATAATATGAACACAACTTTTTTTTATTTCCCAGGAAATGATAGAAACTTGACACTTAATTCCGCACACCAGGATAGACAGAGAGAACCTAGTGTGAAGACACTCTTTTCTGTTCTCTTCTTTCCGCCTGAATTCGAGTTCGAGTTCGAGTGGAGAGAAAACACCGCGTTGGCGGAACTTAACGCCGCGCTATATCTTACCAGTGCCTTTTCCAGTAAACTTTCTCTACCCTAAAGAATAGAAATAAGTTTAAATTAAACAATATAATAACGAAAATATTGAATCAATTTTATTTAGTACAAAACAACACAAACCGATTCCATAATTACGTTTACACACATCATTTATTACTTACTATGTTTTTATGTACAATTATTTAAAATATCATCTAGTTCTTAATTAAATATTTTAATTAATTATGCGTAAAAAGAAACGGAAATGACAAAAGTTGACTAAACATTACAAACATCATTATTTTTCTATACTATATGAATATCGTATCAAAAAATATTTACTTAAATGAAAAAAAAAATAAAAAAAGACCTTTTATTTTTACATAATTTTAATAGTAACAAGCGTGAATAACTTGATAAATCGAAAATGTGTACATTTTAATGCAAGCGTTTGTCAGTTTTATATATCCCTGTATCCCGCATATAGCAGGGTAGGCAGAGAGAACCTTGTGTTAAGACACTCCGTTCCCCACTTTCCACCGAATTGAGGCATTGCGTGCTGAGTGGCGGAACTCAACACCGCGCTTTGCCTTGTTATCAAACCCAGAACCTATCGCGTTTACAGTCGCACGCTTGTGGTTCTGCGCCACGGCAAGTAAAAAATGAAAATGTTGAATTAAAATAAAAAGAAATGTTTCTATTATACAAAAATGTAATTATGTAATTCGTGTAGGCAAGTGATGAACAGAAGTACAGAAAAAAATAAGATTAGATTTTTAATAAAAAAAAGAAAACCGATTTCAAATAAAATGCAGTAAGAATTAAAATTATTACGAATAACCCAGAAACTACTCGTCAGAGCTTAACTAAGCACTAGGAATCATATAAAAAAAGAATCATTAAAATTGATTCACTCAGTAAAGTTATTCGGTAATACATACACATAATCGAATTGATAAACTCTTCCTTTTTCGAAGTCGGTTAAAAATAAAAACAACATAAATACATACATACATAGCTTCACGCTGTATCCCGCACCCGCATATAGCAGGGTAGGCAGAGGAACCCTAATGTTAAGACACTCCGTTCCCCACTTTCCGCCGAATTAAGGCATTGCGTGCTGAGTGGCGGAACTCAACGCCGCGCTATGCCTTTTTACCAAGCCCGGGAAATGAAAAATACCATTTCCTGGAGTAGGAATCGAACCCACAACCTATCGCGTTTACAGTCACACGCTTGTGCCCCTGCGCCACGACAGGCGTTAAAAAACAATATATTTTTTTATATAAAAATGTAAATTTGTGTAGGCAAGTAATTTTTATGTATTATAGTTTTAGCCATTAGGCGCAGTAATTGATAGAATTATTGAAAAAATCATACGTTAACTGGATATTTTAATTTTATTTTTCATTGGTATTGGCGAGAGAAGAAAACAAGAATCCCCTAACTTTATGATCAATCATAATTTTTTTTAAAATAGTTTCATTTAATATAATAAATTGATTTTTCATTCTTATATATTTCATTTACTATATGTAAAAATTGCCACATTTATTTACTTCATCAATTTATTTACTTATTACCGCTTGGTCACCATGACTTCAATATCCTTTTAAAAATGGCCTTTCGTCTCTCTCTTGCCGAAAACAAATGAATTCATAAAAAAATATTTTACACAAAAACATATTTTCATTATTTTGAAAATGTCAATCACATACATAGGAATAGAAAAACATTTTTAGAAAATGTATAAAAATGAACGTAGCGGGATTCGAACCCGTGCCTCTCAAAAATCGTCCAAAGACTAACCACTAAGTCATACATTCAAGAAAAAATCTTTTACACAATATGTATTTTGTAATAACTTAACAATGTAATATTTAATCAAACTATTGATAAATAATGCCTACTATATTATTCAAATAAACATGAATATATTAAAAATGAAATTAAAGCTTAATTCAATTACAATATTACAAATACTTTAGAACTGTCAGTAAAGTCAGTCATTCAGGAAGTCAAAATGACCATAGAAAAAGATAGCAGTTGCTTAAATGCCAAATATTTTTGTATCCCGCATAGCTGTGGTGGGCAGATAGAACCAGAGAAGCTAGTGTTAAGACACTCCGTTCACTTAAGATATCCGGTCCCCACTTTCCGCGCAATTGAAGCATTGCGTGCTGTGTGGCGGAACTCAACGCCGCGCTTTGCTTTATAAACATTACTAAAACGACGAAATGAAAATACTAAGCATTAATTGTTATAAATATTTCATATTTTCATTTCTTGGAGTGGGAATCGAACCCCCAACCTGTCGCATCTAGTGCAACAAATAATTAAATAAGACATAAATAATAGTACAATCATACACAATCATAAAAAACAATACTTTATATACAAAAAGTGAATTTGGAAGTATTTTCTCACACACTTTCTTAGTCAGATGAACTGATTATTTTTAGAGTCCGACCCTCAAGGGTCAGTTATGTCCTATTCCAGTCCAAAAAGCCAGTTTATGCCCTGAGCGAGGAACAAAACTAACGGCTGCCAGGCGACCACCCATCGAATCCAGTCTAATAGTTGACCATATAATATATGTGGTCTGTCCCATCTGATGTTTTGCTTAGGAAATGTATTAAAATATATATTTTACAGTTTATTTTTGATTTAAAATATTGGGTGACGGAATTCAACGCTGGCTTTGTTATACCACATTGGGTAAATGAAATTAAATTAAATTCTTTGTGAGAATCGAACCCTAAAATATCACGTTTGGTTTCAGGTGCTCCTACTGTGCCACAATAGTCTTTGTAATTCATTACATATTATTAATAATAAAATATATTACATGACTCATAATACAAAGAAGATACTTGTACTTTATGATCATTTATAATTTCTTCACATCATGTTAGGAACTATTTTTGTTATTATATCTACATAGCTTACGGAATTCAGTATTTGTGTACCATTTTAAAGATAGTTTTATGGAAATTAGTTCTATTATTTAAAATATTATTTACTGTAAGAAATGCGAAAAAAAGGTCAAAACTATTTTGACCTTACTTAATACCTTTTTTTGACTACCTTACTAATACCTTTGCTATAATATTATCAATTAATAAGTTTTAGATAACTAGTTATTCTTAAAAGATGCGTTTTTTTATTTTATTATTAAAGTTTACAATTAAATGAGTCATGTACTTTTATTTTTATTATAATTTGTTTCTTGAAATCTCTTACAAATTTTGACTAAGGAGTATCTTACCCAGAATTTTATCATTTATTTTCCAAATGAATGAAGAAGAAATATTATTAACCTATTAATTTAATTATTAAAAAGGATACGGGTTCGTGAACATGAACTTCAAGTCCACCTTTTCCTTACAATAGGGGCAACTTTGCTTCTTCCCCACGATGCACCACCCGCGGATACAGAACTCATGAAAAACATGACCACACGTCAATTTGTATGTATTTTCTGGAAAAATATGGTTATTTTTGTCATTTTATTTATATAATTCAAATCTTTTTCTGTAACTGAGTAAACTCGAAGTTTTGAAAATGTTTATGAATTTACTACTGAAATAAATGAATGAAAAATATAAATGAAAAAAAAAACTCTATGCTCTTAAAAATATGAGTAGAAAATTTCATAACAATCAAATCAATGACTTACTCGTGAAAACGTAACAACAAACGTAGTTATTGGAAATGACGTATCACGTATATAGTATATGGGAACATATATAATATAATATTTGAAATACCAAATTATTCTAATTAAAAACGCCTAAAATTAGAGAAGCTAGTGTCAAAACACTCCGTTTTCCACTTTCCGCTTTGAAACATTGCTTATTAATTGGCGGAAGTTAACGCCGCGCTCTATATATTATATAAAATATTTAATTTAAGTAATATTTAAGTAGTTTAATTGTTTAGTTTATTGTGTATTCCTCTTTACCTATTGATAAATACAAATATTGTTTGCCTAAATTTTAAATTAGAAATTAACAATACTATGTGTTATTTTTTATTGTTGCCATAGGTTGTTTGTAATAATTATCAATGCATGCTGTGTCTGCATAGGAAAAATGCATTCCTTTCTACAATAGTTGTGATTTTATCGTTATTTATATGTATACCGATTGTAATTTGTTTTGTGGACCAATAAACAGAAAAAA
>JAKGSA010000679.1:276017-296088 GCA_033558755.1 Philaethria dido | reverse complement strand
ATATATATATATATATATATATATATATATATATATATATATTTTAACTTGACGCTGTCCCGCATATACGTTCTGTGTTAAGACACTCCATTGTCCTGTCTATATATAGTATAACGCCTGTCGTGGCGCAGAGGTACAAGCGTGCGACTGTAAACGCGACAGGTTGTGGGTTCGATTCCCACTCCAGGAAATGTAAAATTTAGTATTTTCATTTCTTGGGTTTGGTAACAAGGCAAAGCGCGGCGTTGAGTTCCGCCACTCAACACGCAATGCCTCAATTCGGCGGAAAGTGGGGAACGGATTTGTTGAAAGAGAATATATATATTACTTTTATAAATTTTTTTTTGGCTCACCTAATACTCCCTCTTCATTAACATCGACTAGAAGTTTGTTACCGCACACAGCACACACATTGCTCTCTAAATGTCTAGTTGGCATACCTTCTTTTGTGTAATACTGAAAATAATAGTTAAATCATATATAAAATATCGAATATCATATTAGCTTCATGGTTTATCCCTACGTGGCGTGGCGCAGAGGCACAAGCGTGCGGCTTTAAGCGCGACAGGTTGTGGGTTCGATTCCAACTCCAGGAAATGGAATGTTTCATGATGCGATGCGATGAGCGATGTTGAGGCGCCAACAGGGCCTGTGGTGTATATTATTATTTATTTTTCACTTCCATTGATTAAAAGAAGTCACAAGCCTGTGACTATAAGCGCGAATGGTTGTGGGTTTGATTCTCACTCCAGGAAATGAAAATATAAAAAAATTATAATAATTAATATTTAGTATTTTAGTTCCTCGCTCTGGTAACAAGCAAATCGCGGCGTTGAGTTTCACCACTCAGCACGCAATGTCTCAATACGGCGAAAGCGAATCATAGGAGAATGGAGTGTTTTAACACTAGGTTCTCAAGTTTCTTTTGCCTACCCTGCTATGTGCGGGAATCGGCTAAAAATAAGTATTTTAAATAACAACCCCTTACCCCTATAGAAGCTGCCATTTTATCAGTGCAATATTCAGCCACATCTCTTCCTAAGACACCAAAGTATAGCCCATAGAACAGACACAAAAGACCGACGTCCATCCACACTTGGGGCTGCTGGTTGAAGATTGAGTTGACATTCATGAAGGTCAACATCATCACTATGTAGCCGAACACACCGATGTAACAACTTAGTTTGTATATCAGGTAGAACCATTTGTATACTAATCTGAAATAACATGGATGGTGTTAAATGAAACAGGTATAAGCGAGAATGTTATAGTAAGAATGAAGAACAACGTTCTCAGGTGGTTTGGGCACGTCGAGAGGATGAGTGATGAAAGAATGGTGAGAAAGATATATGAAGCAAAGGTGAGCGGCGAAAGAGGTATGCAGGGTCCGTAACGTTTGGTGCTCCATTGTCTCTGACTACCTAGGTGGATGTTAAATGAGCTTTACACTTTAGCATGGTAGTCAGAGAGAATCTAGTGTCAAGACACTCCGTTCGCCACTTTCAGCTCAAATTCAAGACAGTTAAATGGCGGAACTCAATATCGAGCTTTCTTTTACCAGAGCGAAGAAATGATGGACAAGTATTTTGAATGTATTTATCGCGTATATTTTAGTATTTCGTAATATATTTTTGGAACGTCGATAGTCTACAGATTTTTCTGTAGTCCAGTCCAGACCTTGGGAAATATTAGGAAAAGCAACTCGATAATTTAATTGCCTAAAGAAAAATGTGCTTGGGGTGGGTTTGAATCCTGCTATATCCAATATTGTTAATGTCTTTGTTAAATATAATATTAAGACAATATCAATATAATCAATATTTTTACCTTGGTGTGGTAACAGACATGGGCTTATGTGTAGACTTCCATATCACAAGCGCAGTCAACAGAGTAAAGATTGTCCAAACGACGAGGAACCGCGTCCAATGATTGTGTATACTCATTAGAAGTGGTATAGACCACATGGCCATCATTGTGAAAAACTGAAAATATATTACAAATTATGTGTTAGAAGGAATATAGGTATTGTAAAATGCAATTGTAAATTTTCTCCAGCAGCATACTTTTTTATAGAAACAAAGTCAGAGAGACTCTGTTCTCCACTATCAGTCTAAAATCGAAACAAATTATCTAGATGTGGGTTCAGTTTCCACTTATCGAAAGATTACATTAATTATTTTCATTTGTATACTCTAGTAAGGCAAAACATATGAGAATTTAACATGCAATTTCATGAATTCAGACAGAAAACAACAAACAAAGTGTCTTTGCACTAGGTCCTCTATGACTACACTACTATGCAGAACAAGTGGTGAACTTACAGCATAAGATCTGTAATGTATTTTCTTCCATTCTGACACAATAATTTGAGCGACCACCAGTGTCACTATTAACACTAATACCATAGTCATATGCATGGAATCATGGCCCCTGTGCTTTTCATGTAGCTTTTGATGATCATATCTGTCAAATAAAAAATGGTTTATTAATAATTCATTTATGAAATTAAATAAAACTAAATTATTATATATGTATATTTTTTTTAACATGTAAGACCAAATATTCTTTATTCGAAAAGGATGTTAGTAAATTCAAATCTTCAAATAACAAAAGCTTAAAATGTTAGTATTGTAGTTGTGTAGGAAGCTACCACTGATTCCAAAGGAAGTTATACTGAGAAGAGCCAGTGAGAAACTCAACATTTGCAATCAAATATTATCATAACAAATATTAGCTTCCAAAGAGTGCATCAACAAAATTAAATTCCACATATTAACTTATACTTTCATAAATGTTTTTAATATATTTTCTGTAATGTAAGTTATAAAAATAACTTTATAATCTGTTATATTAATAGTAAAAAACATACATAATTAATAAATTAATTATTATTATTTTTAGTAGATTATGTGGTAACTGCTATATATGTATATATATATATATATATAAATAGAAAGGAAATAAGCCAAAAAATTCTGTCTGATAAGAATACAAATAAAATTAGTCACTTATAGTACTATCAACAGATAAGATAACATTTTATTTGTTATACTGTTTTATTTACTGTTAATAAATTAAACAATAGGAAGTAACAAATTAGGTGTTAAACATATGTTTCTGTTAGTATTATGTTATAATAAATTACAAAATCAATATCTCAAAGAAACCCTCACCTAAGTTTCTCTTCAGGTGACATTTCTTCATAGGTCTGAAAATAAAAAGCCATTACCATAATCAAATTTTAAAACTTTGTTAAAATTAGCGCCATTGAAATTATTACTCAAATAAAAACAAACTTACAATTTTATATAACTATGTATAAAACAGAAACTATCTAAAATAAATAAAACACGTAAAACTTTACCTTATTGCCATCAACCGGCCGGTGCAGATCCATCGTGTATTACACTTTCACGTTACAACGAATTACAAAACTCTAAAGATATTCTTAGATCTTACTTTTTATTTACATAATCTAATTAGAAACTATACCAGTAAGGTTATCGTAAGAAACGAATTATAGATTTTAAGGTGCCGTTACCATATTGTGTCAAATTGACATCTGCCATTGGCGTTTGGTAGTTAGATAGATAAAAAAATGTTTTTGGCACACATACAGTACGTTAAACAAGAAAAACAAGAAAATAGAAACATGAGGAAGACGCACAATCATTATTAGTTATAGCATACAAATGCAATCTTATCACTTTTGGTAACACAACATTTAAATGTAAACCATACCTTTTTATTTTAAAAAGTTTTTAATGCCAATGATGGAAAATATTTTTTTGTTGGTCTCAATAACAATAATTTCATTTTGAAACATCTTTGGACCGCCAATTATATACTATTATATATATTATTATATACTATAACACAAATTTATTGTTAATTTTAAATGAAACTTATAACACATTCAAAAGTTAAAAGAAAAAACAAAAAAAAAGGCTGCGTGGTCCAGTTATTTTGCGTAAAACATACAGTAGTAGTTGATATTGACAGATAATTTGTGTATTTTTGGATCAGTACAAATACTAAATATTTATTTAATTTTCATGAAATTGATTATGATTTATATTAATAATGTAGTGTAAAAACCAATATTAAAAATCCAATGCCGAATAAAGGTGAACATATATCTTAAAAACATCTCGATATTAAAACGATATTAGAATGGATTCAATTAAAAACTTTTAGACTGATATAATGATAAATTACCATTAAATTTCAGGTTCAATTGTGTAATAATTCCTTTTGGATAATAATCTATATACTCAAGATAATCTGTTATAATTAGATACCATATCTGTACTAGAAATAAAACTAAATCATCTGTATTACAAAATACTTATTTTAAAAGGAATACTTTAAGAATTTTGTTAATTATTTCAATACAGATGTTCGAGTGGCTGTAGACCCAAAATTGCGAATTAATACACAAAATGGTTGTAATCTGAAAGCTAATACAACGAAATCAGGAGTAAATAAGGTATGTTTTAATGAAATTCTAATTATATAAAACTCATAAATGTTAAGTGTAATCTGATTATTGTTATTTCTAATACTTGTATAACAATAGAGCATAACAGTACTTTTATGTTTTAGTGATACCTATATAAGTTAATATCACCAGCAATGTAAGAATAAAAAATTGTTAAGAGACTTAAATGCTTCTAGTTCAGTCTATAGATTGACTCTTAATTTTGCACAATATTTTTTGTATCAGAAGCTTACTAAAAAATATACACAACTGATACTGATTTTAATAAAAAAAAGGAGTTGTTTTATAATTAATATGGATTTCAAATAAAAGCTGTATTAGTACTTTAAATGTTTATTTTATCATATCACAAAGTTTTTTCCTACCTAATTCACCATAACATATTGCATTGCATTTCCTGTTATAACACTAATGCTATTAACAAAAATAAAAAAAATATAAAGTTGAGTATGGAAAAGGATAACTTTTATAGGAGTATATACAATATTTAGGTACATCAATAATATATTTGTTAAGTATAAAAAAACATTACCATTAACTAAGGACTATAATCACAACATACAAAATTATGTATTTTTTATACTTCTTAATTTTACAAGAAATTTAATCATATAAAATTTGCATTTCAACTTGCAAGTGAAAGTAAGAACCAGATTTAGTATACCACTCCTGCACCTATACTATACGAGTATACAAGATCTCAAAACATACATCAATAATAATAATGTTCACTTAATATAAATTACTAAAATATTGAGCTTCATGCATTATCCTGCATAGCAGGGTAGTCAGATAGAACCTTGTGTTAAGACATTCTCTAATAGTCTATTTGCCCCTTCCCATCAAATTTGAGACATAACATGTTTAGTGGTGGAACTCAACACAGCACTTTGCCTCACCAGAACAAAAGTATATGAGTGATTTAAAACCTTTGACTTATAATCTCCAGGTAGAGTGTGTGGATTACACAAATCTCACCTGTCATAATCATAGTTACAATATTTGTATTAAAATTAATTTTAAAGCTTCTTTCTCTGCGCCACAACAGGCCTCCATCAAAATGTTTTCTAAATATATTTTTATAAATATATCCATTATGGGACTTCATCTGATTCTTTTTTTAATATTAATTTATTCTTCCCTATATTACATAAATATTTTGCTATTAATCTATCCATATTTATGAAATAGATATCCTATGTATTTCACGAGAGGTTGATTGCACATTGTACCAACATCCTTTGCAAAGACAAAATCTAAATGATTGAATTTTGACCAATTGGCAGCCGGTCGGATGGATTCTAAAGTGTTTGTTGAGTTTAGTTTTCTAGCGAGTCGATATATTTGCTGGAAAAAGATATGATATATTATTAGTTAATTATTAAATACTTACACATACAAAAATCAATTCCCATTCCAGGAAATGGAATTTTTAATTTCCTGGGTTTGGTAGTAAGGTAAAGCGCGGTGTTGAGTTCCGCCACTCAGCACGCAATGCCTCAATTCGGCGGAAAGCGGGGAAAGAAGTGTCTTAAAACTAGATTCCCTCTGCCTACCCTGCTATATGCGGGATACAGCGTGAAGCTATGTATGTATGTACATAAAAAAATTAGGCCAATGTAGCATAGTGGGACAGTGTCTGACTGTAAACATGATAGGCTACGAGCTCGATTAACACTCGGGGTAATAATTATATTTGAAAAATATATATATTTATAAAATAATTATAATATGTGATGATGATGATGATGATAACATGTAATTGTATTTAAAATATTTTCATTTTGCGCCCTGGTAAAGCGGCGATTTTAACCACTCAATACACAATTTGTCAATTTCTTACGGAAGGAGAAAAACAGAGTGGTCGACATTAGGTTTTCTCCTATAATAGCGTAAAGTTTAAAAAACATATTCATACTAAAGTTGTTGTTACATACATTTTTCTCTGTAAGTTTATCGTTTTCCCCGTATATTAGAGTTACAGGAACTTTAACATTATCAAGCTCATACGGTCTCACTGACCCCCACAAACCGTCTTCCCATGCTGTGAATTCATCTGAAAATATTATTATTTTAATTATTTATTTATTTTATAAACAAAAGTGATAAGATGTCTGTAGGACAGCGTCGGATTCTAAACACGATGGTTGTGGGTTCGATTTTCACTGGGAGTTATTATAGATACATACATACATAGCTTCACGCCGTATCCCGTAGATAGCAGGGTAGGCAGATGGAACCTAGTGTTAAGACAATCCCTTCCCCACTTTCCTACGAATTGAGGCATTCCGTGGCGGAACGCAACGCCGCGCTTTGCCTTATTACCAAACCCAGGAAATGAAAAATTCCATTTGCTGGAGTGGGAATCGAACCCACAACCTGTCGCGCTTATAGCCGCACGCTTGTGCCTTTGCGCCACGACAGGCGTTAAGTAATTATAGAGATTATATTAAAATTATTTTCATCAATTCGGCGAAAAGTGGGGAACGGACCGCTTAACACTAGGTTACCTCTGCCTACCCTGCTATATGCAGGATACAGCGTGAAGCTCTGTATGTATGTATTTTCATGTCCCCCCGCTCTGGTAAAATGGAAGGTTAACACGCAATGTCTGGAATTCAGGCAGAAAGCGGAAAAACGGAGTGTTTTAACACTGGTTTTCTCTGCCCACCCTGCTAAGCGGTATAAAGTGTGAAACTAAAAAAAAGATAAGGTAAATACCCTTAAAACTTACCTGTCATAGCAATTTTGCCATAATGTTCCAATTGCATAAAAGACGCTGGCTGAATTCTTGACATTATTATTGGGAAATAGTCCTGTTTATATACAAAATATTATTTTACATAGTATTTTAATATTAAATAAAAATAATATGATAACTGACAAAGAAGGAGTGAGGAGATCTCGTGCCTCGCGGTGTATGCTTACTGCCAACCACCCTCGTGACCGTGTTTGCTCCTAAAGTTAAATATATTATATATACACTAGATCAGGGCTTCTTAAACTTTTGTCATTCACGACCCCATTTATTATTGCGAGTTTCATGACGACCCCGTACAAATTGGTAATTGGCCAAAATATATAAATATTTGACATTAAAATCTCTCGACCCCAAAATTTTGCTACGCGACCCCATTTGGGGTCGCGACCCATAATTTAAGAAACCCTGCACTAGATTATTGTGGCCATCATGATGCAGTGGGATAATAGATGACTGTAGAAGCAATTGGTTGTAAGTTCAATTCTTTTATCTTTCTTCATATAAGTTTTGATTATACCAAAATTCATATTCCGGCAGTATATTTTCCATAAAAAAAGTTTATACTGTTGACAGTTGCGCGTGGCGATCGACAGAATTATTGAATAAATCGTCCATTAACTGGATATTTTAATTTTATTTTTTGATCGTTGCAAACGGGTTAACGTGCAAAGCGAGTGGGGGTGAGTAGAAATGAATAAAGTTTGTTAACCGGATTCATAAAAGGAAGAAGGTTCTTAATTCATTTACCTTGATACTCCAAGTGTTCTTAGATATGTGACGTCACTTTTAATTTAATATGTGAATAAAAACAAAAAAATCGCTCGTGGGTATCGTGTGGGGTGTCAAATGAAAGGACTTAATTAGCACATGTCAAATATATAACAAATAACTAGCTTTTATAGCTTACTTTATTTGTATTTGCTTCCTAAATTTGAAGAATTGATTCAGTCGGGTTTTTTGTTCTTTATAATTATGGGTGTTATTATATATTTTACCGCATAACTTTTTTACTGAGTTAACCAATTATTTATAATTACTTTTTATATGATAGCTAATGCTTCTGATGCAGTCCCATTTAAATTTAGTTAAGATCTCACGAGTAGTTCTCGAGTTATTCGTAATAATGTATTTTATTCAAGTAGATTTTCTTTTTTTGTTTAAAAAATGGCAAATACATACCGGATCATATTGATCTGCGTCATCTCCTACAATTTGGTATATTATTCTCATACATATGTTATCTTCGGCTTTTTTTGGTGAACACACAGTCTGGATGAGGAGTTCTAATGCCTCGCGGCGTATGTTGACAGCCAACCATCCTCGCGATCGTGCTTGTTCCTAAAGTTAAATATATTATAGATTAGATACTTGACGCTATCGTTGCGTAACAACTGACTGTAAAAGCGATTGGTTGTAGATTCGATTCTCGGCATTGAGTTCTACCAATGTCATGTCTCAAAATCGCGCGGAAAGTAGATTAACGAAGTGTCTTAATACTTGGTTCTCTTTGACTACCCTGCTATGCGGGAAAATTCACGAAACGTGTTAAGTGATAGAACCCAACGCTCTTTGCCTTCATCAGAATGGAATAAGGGAGAAAATTAAAATAATTTAAATAATTATTCCTTCAACAGTCGAGCGGGAATTGAAGTAATCAGAAGAAAGTCAGACGCTATTTCAATTTTTATTAAAGGTTAAAAAAAATTAGATGATTATGTAAAAGTAAATGCAAAAATATTTATTTTAAGAGAGCAAAGTATGCAGTAGTTATAAAATAATATTTATGTTTACGTATTGTACAAACATACTCGTATATGACTGATAGTTTGGTTATAAATATCTAGTGTAATAAAGTATCATTGCATTTTATAATGTACAATAATTTCAATTTACACCATAGTGGCATAGTTGCAACTGATTTGATATGATTATGTATTCAAATCTCATTTGAGGGAATATTGTTCTTTCCTTTTACTGTTTGATTTAATAACTAGCAAAGAATGAGTGACTGTTAAGTTTTGAGTGTTACAAACCATTGACTTGGTTTGGATTTCGACACTTAACACTATGCCACTGTTCTGGCGAAAATGATGTATAACGAAGGTATACTTAAGTAAACTCCCTAAGTATTGGGTGATATTTCTGATAATATTAACTTATATTTTTAGACATAATATGCCACTAGCACTGGTTTTATGTGCGATCTTCACTCGGTAAAATCATATATAAATTATTCCCCCCAAATGGGAATCGAACCCATAACCATCGCGCAGTTACAGTCAGACGTTCCACTTTGCTACAATGGCCTATATCAAATTTAAATAAAAAAAAAATGATTAAATAACTTACAATAATAGAATAATCTTTAAGCAAAGTTTCTACCAAAGATTTTATATTCGTAATATATACAGCAGGTGCTAGTGCCACAAATGATAACAGCTTATCATTATACTCCGGACGCTCGGACAACATGACGAAACCGGAAGTGGTGCCCATTGAGTAACCTATGTACAGTAACTTGGGTAGCCCTGTGACGTTAAGCACTTTGTCAATAGATGCTGGTAGGTCATATCTGCCGTGTTCGTGGAAACTGAAAATAAGGTTTTTTAAAACATTTTTAGAAAAGGTTTGAAAATTAGAACATTGTCCAAGCCAATGGTAAGTTTTGTTTCGGTGTGACAATTTCGGATGGGAAGCGGAGAACATAGTGGCTTGATACTAGGTTATCTGTAGCTATCCTGGTATACGAGACAAAACATGAAGCTTATAAAATATTTTAATTTGAATGTAGCGAGACTTGAACCCGCGCTTCATGGAAAGCGTTCAAATGCTTTAAGTACTTATGCAACTTCCAAATTGTTATACGTTTGTTGCTTGTTCGTTGGTTCAACTTTTTTTACAAAAATGTTTATCTTATACTCAATGTGCGAATAACACTTAAATATAACGCCTGTCTTGGCGCAGAGGCACAAGCGTGCGACTGTAAACGCGACTGGTTGTGGGTTCGATTCCAACTCCAGGAAATGGAATTTTTCATTGTTACCAAACCCTGGAAACGAAACCAATAAAAAAAAAACAATAATTATTTCATAAATTTATGCCAAAAAACACGCCCACAAAGAATTAAATTGCCCATGAAGTAAAAATAATAATAAATACTACCTGTATTGCCAAAAATTCGGATCATCTCTTTTGTATTTTGTGTGTGAAGAATAAATGGTGCCGCGTAAGTTTGCAAGCCACACATCGTATCCAGCATCCGCTAGTAAATAGGCTAGAAATATAAATTATGAATACAGATATAGATAGCATTGTAAAAATTTTGGTAAATAAATTTTAATTTAGTAATAGAGAGAGAACCTAGTGTCAAGACATTCCTTTATACATTTTCCGCCTCAATCTGTGGCGTGTTAAGTAGCTGAATTTAACGCCTCGTTTTATCTTACCAGAGTGGAGAAATGAATGGATTTTAAATATGATTTCCCCTAATCGGAATGAAACCTTCACATTTAAAGGATATCCCTTTACGCCATAATACAAAATTATTTCTTTTTTATTTTTAGATTCACGCAATATCCCGCATATAGCAGGGTAGGCAGAGGGAACCTAGTGTTAAGACACTCCGTTCCCAACTTTCCGCCGAATTGAGGCATTGCGTGCTGAGTGGCGGAACTTAACGCCGCGCTTTGCTTTGTTACTAAAGTCAGGAAATGAAAATTCTAAACTGACATTTCCTGCAGTGGGAATCGAAACCACAACTTGTCTTGTTTACAGTTGCACGCTTGTGCCTCTGCGCCACGACATGCGACAGGAAATTATTTCTTTATATATTTACATTCACATAATACTAGAAAGCGTCTCTAGGACATAAATTTTCACAATTTTTCACATATTCACATTTTTTATATAAATAAAACCTACCTAAACTCTTAGTTGGTCCCATAATAACAAAATCGCCGCTACTACCAAGTAAACCATGGCATATTAGCACTGCCTTTTTGCCTTTAGCGCTGGGACCACTTCTCCTCACCGTCCGTCTTCCTGCAGGTATCCTGTGCATTTGCAGTATGTAACCGTCTACGGTTGTGACCCGATGCTTCTCGATCGGGTATCCTGCTGATGTTACTAGCTCAGGCTAAAAAAAATAATGAATATGTAAAAAATATTTTTTTAACTATGTTATCTTTTTTAGCTATGATTTAGCATTAACTAGCTAGGTTTTAGTTTAGTTTTATATAACTTATAATTATAAATGTTTATTATTATTATTATAAATATAATGCCCATCGGGCTCACATTAGTAAATTCAGTCCGTTAGTCGAAGATTAATACTAAACTGTGGGGTAGTACAAATTTGGTGTACAGCCTGTACTTTACTATGCCTTATCACCTATAGATATATATTAATTGGAGAATCGGATGAGTTATGTGAGGCTCCCAGATCGGCTGATGTAGACCGACTGAAAATTCATTGAAACCTCAGTCTTCAACCGCCACTACTTAAACTCCCCGAAGTTTGTCGTGAACCCTGCCGGCGTAAATCTACAAGACATGTTAACGGAGTTATGGGTAGCGGACACCCTCGACGACCTGGGAATCCCTACCATAACCACTTTAAAAGATCAAAGGACGCAAGGATATTGATTACCGTATAATCAACAAAAAGATATACTTCTTTCTGCTGTCTCCTACAAAAATAAGGAAGTATGACGAGGATATAAACCTATGAATAAAAAATATAATTTGTTTATATTAAATAAGTACATTACAATACAGTTAAGACATCTTTAAATTCTACAATCACAACTATTATAGCATCCCATTGTTTCTCGACGTGTTCATTGAATATAAATAGGTGGATATGTGGTATAAGGAAATTCTTGTTGTGCCACGTGCTGAGCTCGATATTATCTTATATGTCTATATGGGATTTGTAAATTTGCATTTATACGAGTTTTTATTAGATGTTTTATTTAAGAAAACCTATAAGACGTGAACGTATCTAGCTAAGGCAAATCTATTCATGTACGAATCATCAAAATCGGTCAATGAGTTTGGTCGCTACAACGTAGTATATGCACAAACATACATACATATTCTGGTAAACACATTACATTGGGTAGCAGAATTTTCTAACAATCTTTATAAAAATATGTATATATATATATATATATTTTTTTTAATTCTAAAAAAAAAAGTTTTTCTGAGTGATGAGAGAGATGTTTAATTTAATTTATTCCAAAAAAAAAACAATCATAGTAAAACTTAAAAAATATTTAAATGACATAAAAACAGAATTTACAAATAACATTTAAACTTAAAACCGTCTACCCTGAAAGGTACGAGTAAATAAATAGGTTATCGATTCATATTTTATTCATGTCTAGTATACATATATGTACCTAACAGTGGCGAGGGGTGAAAATTTTAGTTAGGCAAGCCGGTAAATTCAGGGAAGCCGATGTATGTTTAGGGAAGCCGATATATATATTTAGGGAAGCCGGTAATTTTTAGGGAAGCCGATATTTTAGGGAAATCGGTGTAGGATGACAAGGTAGTTAGTAATTTCACTATACAATTATGGTGATGACCTTTTTTTTTTGAAAAAAAAAGTCAGAGCTTGTTTTTTTGCAATTTCGTGCTCAATATTTTCCTGGCGAGCTTTGTTTTTAGGTCTCATACCTGTACTTTGAAAAGTTAGGCAAGCCGGTGGGAATCGAGCAGTATGAACGCTTCGCCACTGGTACCTAACATGATATGTATAATACGTCTTCGTATTTTTTTTCACTAAATATTGCTTGTCAATATGATTTTTTAATAAGTGCATATAAAAAAGGAGTATAATTAAGTTCAATAATTTTAACCATAACATAATTGTATGCGAGTAAAGACCCAATTTTTTTTTTACATTTTAAGGTCGTTGTATTATTTTTTTTTCTTCATAATTCACTTGACGCCTTGGATATATATTATATTACCCTAATCAACATTTTTTTGTTTTCCAATTAATGTATTTTATAACATTTTTTATGTACATTATCGGATGCAGTAATTTGAATAATTATATTTGCCTTAGAAACCCAAATAAACTAAAAACAAATAACTAAACTGTCGTATCTCTTTAAGCAATTCATTCAATTTAAGATAGGCATACATAAATCTTTGCCCTGTTTTACTTTATTTCAGTTTGACATTTTATTCCGCACAGAAGGGTACACAGAGAGAGCTTTGGGGCATTCTGTTCGTCGTTTACGCCCGAATTAGAGTCAATGCGTGCTAAGTGGCGGAACCCAACATCATGCTTTATTTTGCTAGAGCGTAGAAACTAAAATAATTTACATATAGACATTTCTCGAGTGGGAATCGAACCGACACCCTATCAGGTTTACAGACAGACGCTGTCCCACTGCGCCACGATGGCCTCCTAGTCTTATTGTTAAAATGCACTTAAGACATTTTACGTGGAAAGTATCGAATCCTTTACATAATTTTTGATAATAAAGTAAAATGATGAATAAATTTACTTGTTTTATTATTAATCCAGAACAGATCGTATAGTTATTATGTTAATACGTAAGGCTTTGGATCCTTTTTTACGATAACAATGCGGACGGAGGAGTATAATAACATATAGTGACATACATTGAGAAGATACGCAGAAAACCAGATTTTTTTAATGATAATGTAACACAAATACATTAATTAAGCAGCTTTATGCTTAATCCCGCAAAAACTCGTCAGGTCTTAACTAAATTTAAATTTATTATTGGTTATTATTATATATTGGGCCCCATATCCGAATCACTAGCTATCATATAGAAAAAGCATCATCAAAATTAGTTCACCTAGCAAAAAAATATGCAATTACACAAAGAAAAAACAGTCGAATTGATAACCTCCTCCCTTTTTAAAGTCGGTCAAAAATGATTTGTGATGGATCATGTAGTAAATATTCTTCTCATGGATTTCAACTCGCAAATATTACAGTAGATATTTACTACTGAGCCATAAGTGTTAAATACTTTTTTTGCGAACAATATGATTAATTAACTATGAAAATACTTATTTTAGATAAGATCAGATATATTTTAAATAATAGGCATGCATTATATGTAATGAAGCTTCCGCTTATTTCGGTCTGTATCATTTTGCTATTGTCATTATTATATTTTTTTTTTCTAACTAAATGATGAATTTAGATAAAAAATAATAATTATGTTATTAGATTTTTATGTGTTTTGGTAATATTTACTAAAAGGATATACGGTTTTGTTCTGATAGAGTGAGGCAGCCGGACCCACAGTCTGACGCTGCGGGTTCGAAACTCACTCGGAGGAGCGACCATAATGAAATTATTAGCATTTTCCCACTCTGGCAAGAATACGGCGTTGAGTTCCGCCACTGAATTCACAATATTTCGAGTTCGGGCAAAAAACGAAAAATGGATCGTTTTGACACTAGGTTCTATCCTAGCCTATCATGCTACGCGGGAAAAGGGTGAAACTGAAGTGATAGATATACCTTTTAAAAAGCTTAATATAATGCCGTACTTTATTTAATCAGATTAAAAATTAAATATTTACTGAGTGAGCTTTGAACCTACTACCGTTGACCGTTGTTAGGCAAATGTAGTCAATATCACAAAGGCGGCATGCTTTTGATTTAATAAATATAAACAAAGAACGTGTCAATTCATAAATATATATGTTAATGCTATGCTATAGCTTTATTATAGATCATTATTCATATTGTTTATAGAACCTGGTTAGGTTATAATTATTTCTTGCTTTTTCTTCCAAATGTAGTAAATATACTCTAATATTACTAAAATTTACACTATTTCTTTTTAATCATAGCTTCATACTTTTTCTCTCATAGGTACGCCTACCTGTGACAACGGACTTCTGTAAAGTGTTCGAATTTTAGAATCTACTTCGGAAACTTCAGATTTCCAAAAAAAGTATTTCCGAATACTAAAATATACGTGATTACGGTTAAAATAGTTTCATTTGATATGTACAAATCGCTAAAATCTAAGATCTCATTAAATTGGCGTAGTAATATCGTAGTAGACACTACGTTCAAAATTTTCACACCTTTTCTAAAAATGAACGGCAACTTAACAGCCAAGTTATAAGGAAAAAAATCATCTAATAGGAGAATTATTTTATAACTACATTTTTTCTTGTACTTTGGATTACAATGCGATGTTGTGTTCAATATTTCCTCATTACGAACAATAATAAATATATGTTTTAGACAATTATCATCTTGCCTTATAGAGTCTGAACTGTGGACTTCCTTGATTCTTTCCGATAGTTAGAACTTAGAAGTTAATTTACAATTATATTCTTCGGATGTAATATATTATAATCATAGATCATAGAGGCTGTCGTGGCGCAGAGGCACAAGCGTGCGAATGTAAACGCAACAGGTCATGGGTTCGGGTCCCACTCCAGGAAATGAAAACATTAAATAATATTTAATATTTTGGCGGAAAGTGGTGAACGAAAATGTTAAAGGAGAACGGAGTGTGCCTACCCTGCTATGTGCGGGATCCACAAGGATTGATTATATTTAATTGTCATTTCTCCTTGTGGTGATATAAAGCGCGGCGGTTAAGTTCCGTTATACAATACAAAATATTTTGAATTCGCGCGGAAAGCGGCAAACGTAGTGTTGACGCTAAATTCTCTCTTATTGACTTACTATGCGGCATAAACCGTGAAGCCCAACTGTTTTATAATATCATATTACATAATATATATTTATTATTGTTACACTTACATCCGCACTCAAATTAAAGTATTCGTAACATTTTTATTCTAATTAAATATTAATTGGCATTTCTGAGTGGCATCTCAATTAGTTTCAACATATTTTATTCAAAGACAACATAAATATAAACATTTAATACAAAGAAACTATACCAATTAAAATTGACATCACGTGCGTATATTTTTTTGTACACAGTTTCGCATTCAGAGCGGAGTTTATTTCCTATATGATCATCATTCGAGGCGTTTTAAATAAACAATGGGTTGACGTTGACAATGACTACAGACGTACACAAGACGTATAAATAATTCCTAAGCCTGGTCAAGTAACAAGAAAAAGGAAATTAAATATAGAATAAGATAATTAAAAATATAGAACACGTGTTTGTTCATCAGAGAAACCATAATAAAAAAAAGAAAAAAGGGTATAAAAATAGTTAATAATATTAATTTCTGATAGATATATGAAATTATTCTGAGGCCATCGTGGCGCAGTAGAACAGTGTCTGACTGTAAACACTGTTAGTTGTGGGTTCGATTCCAAGTAGAGGGAATAAATATTTAAATTGCTTGTTTTTCCCCGCTTTATTAAGAAAACAAGTTGTTGAATTCCGCTATTAAACATGAAATGTTTAATACGTTTTTTTACGAACAAAAGCATCGTGGTTCGTAATATGCGTATTTAGAATTTTTAAATGGTTTATAGTGTGAAAGATGTTAATGACCAAATGAAAACGCGTAGCTTAAATTAGATCACTTAACGAAATACAAGAGTAGACTTTTTTTTGTAAAGATATATTTGTCGTTTAATTTTTTTTTAAATCAAAATTGCACATTATAAAATGGGAAAAATATAGCGTCAAGACACTCCACTTTCCTCCCAAATTCTAGGTATGGCGTCAATAGTGGAATTTAATGCCGCACTAATAAAAAAAAAATCAATTTTTAAACAAACATCTTTTGTCATTGATTAGGTTACCTAACAATACAAGGTAGCACTAAAAATCTGCACATTATAATGTCATATGTTAATCAGGTATTAACTTTTATAATTAATTGAAAATTGGACATAAAATTCTTAATTAAAAATTATGGGGCTGCGACATTGTAGACTTTAACAGTGCTAAATATCTTTAATAGATTTTTTATTGGCATGTGAAGAGGTATATGTTAAATAAGATTATTGTTCATGGCTTCTCTGTTATTGAAAAGTATTTAAAAAAACTTAACGCCTGTCGGGGCGCAGAGGCACAAGCGTGCGACTGTAAACGCGACAGATTGTGGGTTCGTTTCCCACTCCAGGAAATAGAACTTTTCATTTCCTGGGTTTGGTAACACGGCAAAGTGCGGCGTTGAGTTCCGCCACTCAGCACGCAATGCCTCAATTCGGCGGAAAGTGGGGAATAGAATGTCTTAACACTAGGTTCACTCTGCTTACCCTGCTATAAGTGGGATACAGCGTGAAGCTATGTATATATGTAAAAAAAAAACTTAAGCTTTTAAAACAGTCTTTTTATTCTATTTTCTTTTAGTGAAGTTCTAATAATATTAATATAATTACTACGTGCTTCCCTTATAAAGAGCACTGCCACACACAGCATTCCCACTAAGAGGTATGATTAGGAATGTTTGAACTATTTTCATTTTTCCACTCGCATAATCGGAATACGGGATCAACTGTTTTTTTTTTTTAATTAAATATATTTTAATATTTTCTAGAAAATACTTAAATTTCTTCGTAAAGTAAACACTTACACATTTTCCTATTATGAAACTTGGCTTCCATTTTCACATTTATTTTTTTGATGGGATTTCAGTTTTTATATTGTTTTGATTTCAAAACGCTTGAAAGTTTTAGAGAATATTTATGTTTAAATTACGATTTTTTGGTAGTATCTTAACGCTAGATTCTCTCTGACCCTATAATGTTCCCGCATAAAGCGTGAAAAGAATGATATCGTATGGGTACAACAATCCAAAAAAATGTCTGTAAATATGTAAATAAGGAAAAAATATAATGAATATATAAAAAATGATCACTAAAAATTATTAAGATTTAAAAATGCAATGTATCAGGATAAGACCCAGGCCGATTAGATTTTGTTTAATCGATCTAGCCAATTATAATTAAGCTAATACGTTCTTATCGAGCAACGTTGAAATTCTTTTACGCTTGTTACTAGTGGCGAGGGGTGAAAATTTGAGTTAGGCAAGCCGGTAAATAAAGGGAAGCCGATCTATAGTTAGGGAAACCGGTATAGGATGTCAAGGTATTTAGTAATTTCACTATCGAATTTTGGCTATGGCCTTTTTTTTTAGGCTTATAAGAGACTGCTTTTTTGCAATTTTATGCCCAATATTTTCCTAGCTTTTTCTTTTTAGGTCTCATACTTGCACTTTGAAAAGTTAGGCAAGCCGATGGGAATCGAGTTGTATGGACGCCTCGCCACTGATTGTTACTACCTTTTGTTGTTAGCATCACTATATTATAATATTTTTTCCAAGCTACGCTATCGATAGTTAGCCAGTTTTAAAAAAAGAAGCTAAAATGTATCGGAAAGAGCCCATCGTAGCAGAGCGGAGAACGGAGTGATTTAGCACTAGGTTCTATCTAATTACCCTGCTATGCGGGATAATGCGTATGGCTCAATAGTGGAAGTTAATGTCGCACTTTGTTTTTCTAGAGCGGATAAATGAAAATAAGCATTTCCCCAAGTGGAAATCGAACTCAAAATCAGACACAACGCGATTACGAAACCATAACCACTCGAGTTTACAGTCAGCCACTATTCCATTGTAAAGTAATTTATTAACGTAATGATAATCAGGAAAAGATAATCTATACCACGTTTACGTTAGCTATTTAGTATTCCCTGTAATTGTATACTTGTTGATATAATTAAGTAACCATTGTTAATACTTTAATCATAGTTATATGAAGATATAACCGAGAAATAGAAAAAAAACGTTTACTGTTTCATGTATTTGTAAATAAAAAAAGTGAACCCTTTTGATACTAACTATTACGCTACGGAACTAAACGCCGCACTTTGCCCTGTTTGATAAATCTAACATTTTTATACCCTACTTATGTTATAAATGCTAAACTTTGTGAGGATGTTTGTTACTCTTTCAAGTAAATACTACTAAATGGATTTAGATCAAAACTCTACAGTAGGTAATATAACTTATAGGTTACATTTATGAAAAAAAAATGTGTAATTTGCTCATAATATAACAATAAGTATTTAGTTTAAACATAAATTCTGAGATTTCCTCTAAGATTTAAATCTGTAATCACGATCGGTTAAACACATTAATGAGTACATACATACATACATACGTAGCTTCACGCTGTATCCCGCATATAGCAGGGTAGTCAGAGGGAACCTGAGAACATAGTGTTAAGACACTCCGTTCCTCACTTTCCGCCGAATTTAGGCATTGCGTGCTGAGTGGCGGAACTCAAGTCTACTTTAGTATTGTATAAAAAAGCCGCTTCACGCTTCATCCCGCATAGCAGGGTAATCAGAGAGAAGCTAGTGCCTAGGCACTCCGTTCGCCGCATTCTGCCCGAGAGATATTGCGTTTAGTGGCGGAACACAACGCCGCATCTTGTCTTAGTGTGGAGTAATGAAAATAATTATAACAATTACCGGTAGGTGAATATATTATATATTGACCAACCGGGAATTGAACTCACAACCGCTCGAATTTACAGTCAGTCGCTGCCCCACTGACCCACGATGGCCTCTTACTCTTACAGTATTATATCTTAATTAAAAATGATATACATTTTCTCAAAATATGACATTATGTCCTTTTAGATATTTATCTTTTTATTATTGCCAAATTATACAAAATATTTTTAGTCAAAGTCAAAGTCAAAGTCAAATAATTTTATTCAAAATAAGAAGCTTCATTTTTTGAACGTCAAATTATTTACCACCGGTTCACTAAATTTAATGCCTCAGACCTGAGAAGAACCGGCGTAAGAAACTCAGCGGGACTTTTTTTTTTTTTTTTTTTTTA